>JASUDE010000007.1:169418-300670 GCA_034509685.1 Colletotrichum cereale | reverse complement strand
CCCCCCTTGCTTAACAATTTTCGTACTCGACCCGTCCATTGTACTCCTCCTGCCTGCGACCCTGCAGTACCCAAACTCCAATCCTCCCCGTCCAAGTCACGCCCAGTTGCCCTCCTTCCCTTCTTTCCAACTTCACGCCCGGTTCGTCCCAGCCCTGTTGTTGTACGTAGTCTTGCCCTCATGATATCACGTCTGTTCCGTCGTCGATTCGCTCTTGTGCTCCGCTTCTCTGTCTCGCCCAGTTTTGCATCTACTCGCAATCTCCCCTCTTCGTCTTCCATGCAAAACTAACAAGCCGACTCGGTCGCCCGTCTACAGCACCCTGCGTAGCAAAGCCTCCACCTTCGCCTCGAGTACATAACGAACTTCCCACGCGACGGTACCCGCAACTGCGAAACGACGAATCCGCACCCCTCCCGATCGCTTCAACTCTCCGGTCCAACGTCTGAATTGGTTTTCCTATACAGTTCGCCCATGATCTCGGCCAATCCGATTTTGCGCGCCCGCAGTCAATGTCAATTTTGGTGACCTTCGAAACCACTGCGCTGCCGCTTTATCGCCTGTGCTTGGGGGAACAAACCCATTGATGAGGGTCCTGGCCGACGCCCCGACCACGCTTGCGTTGCAATTGCCTCGATTCTCCCGCCACGAAACCTGCGGCCTCGACCTTGCTCGCCTAGGACCGCGCATCCACTGGCACATCTCGGGCATCGCGCCGCTGTGCCACGACTCTTGATAGGACCGGGTCGCCGTCCTCGACTTGTCCCGCTGCAAAGCCTGTCGACTCCGTCTGCTGATCAATCGCATCGCTACGCTCGTAAACTCTCCTCGCCCTAGTGGCCAGAGCGCTCCGGTCGCGAGACTGGTTGCTCCCCAAAGCCATGATGGACAATGCCACATGCCACGTTGTCTACGTGAACCGCGAGGTTCGCCATGACAGGCTCATTCGTCCTGATGCGAAGGATGCCCACCTATCTAACGGAAGCGCAACCGATGTGGAGGAGAGCGACGGCATTCGGAAAGACGCCACGCTGCTGGCGGAAACCTTTGGAGAAGGTAGGCTCGGATCGAATTCATACCTACCCATAGCGCAACGTACTAATGGTTTACCTCAGTCTATTTGTGTTCCACAGGGTCAGCATGCATCTCGACGCTTTTCCAACTTTCGGACGATGCCATGATGGACCTGACGCCGACCCTTGTTCTTATTGACGTCCCCCACGACGAGAGGCTGCCCAAGATCCGCTCAAAGTCTAGATCGCCTTCGCCGCATTCTCGCCCAGCCACTGCCGATATCGATATCCATACCCCAGAAGAGGAGGTATACGGCCTCAAACTGCTGCAGCGCATAATGACCGAGGCGCATCTCCGTAGTCTGTCGAGGCTGATCGTCCCGGTCCCTATAATCAGCTTTTCGACCTCGGAAGACGATGTCCCGGTCACTGACGCGAAGCCCAAATCCTCGTCGGCAGTTGATCGCCGCTTGATCATTCGCTGTCTCGACCTCGGCGCTGTCGACGTCATTATCAGCCCTATGCATCTGAAGTGCATCACCAGCCTGGAGATACATGCTTATCGGGCGCATAAGGAAGCTGCCAGAGAGCAACAGGAGATGTTCGAGGTACGCCGAGGACGAAAGCGATCGTGGGTCGGGGTGAACGAGGAGAAGCCGTTCTCCTACCTCAGGGAAGCCATGGTCTCCGGGCTCATGAGGGGCATCTGTCGGTCTGGCGCCGATTCGGATGATGATCGGATTGCGAACGTAAGCATATCCGTCTCCACCGATCGCCAGGCTGCTGTCGCTGCGGCCGTCGGCCAATGGCATTTTTGCGCACACAGCTTCACGGACGATGAGCTCCTCGTGGCAGCCATGGTCATGTTCAAGCATGCGTTGACCATGCCGGAACTGGATCGCTGGCGGATACCTACAGGTGAGTTTTTGCGCGCCCTTCTCGCGGGTGCTTGCTGGCAGTTGCTGACGACGTTGCGTAGATCAGCTCATCAGCTTTCTGGTCGCCTGCCGGGCTGCTTACAATAACTTTGTTCCATACCACAACTTTCGGCACGTTATCGACGTCCTGCAGGCTACCTTCCACTTCTTGGTCCGCATCGGCACCCTCGCACCCTACCCTGTCGATCCCTCGGCAGAACCAGACACGATCGACAAGTCACCAATGGCCAGCCTCCTGCATCCCTTTGAGGGGCTGACGCTCCTGATCACGGCAATAGGGCATGACGTCGGCCACCCTGGTGTGAACAACGGGTTTCTGGTCACCCTCAACGCCCCTCTGGCACAGTTGTACAACGACCGTTCAGTGCTTGAGTCGTTCCATTGCGCTGCTTACTCACAGATCCTCCGAAGATATTGGCCGAGTGCATTCGAGGACACAAAGATGAGACACCTGCTGATTAGCTCCATACTCGCTACCGATATGGGCATGCACTTCGACTACATGAAGAGGCTCGGAGACACCCAGGAAAAACTGGCTGCTAGCAACTCGACCGACGGGTGGAACGGGCGCATGCTGGAGGAGCAAAAGGCACTGGCATGCTCATTACTTATCAAATGTGCAGACATTAGCAACGTGGTAAGTGGCTCGAACCTCATTCGCATCATCATAAAATAACATTGAGGTCCGCAGGCAAGGAAACACGAAACCGCGCTGAAGTGGATGCACATTCTCTCGGACGAGTTTTCTCGCCAAGCTTCCATGGAGAGCGAGTTGGATATCGCGTCATCACTACTCTCGCCTCCCAAGAAGGATACGATGTCGCTTTCCAAAGCGCAACTCAGCTTCATGAACATGTTTGCCATCCCCCTTTTCCAAGGTGTCGCCGACATCCTCCCGGCGATGAAGTACACGGTCGATGAGCTCGAGATGAATAAGAGCCTCTTCGAGCAACGCATCCGAGACGAGCAGGCAAAGGAGGACCCCATTCGCAAGAGGCTTCTACGTGATGGAACATTCTCCCCGCGGACTATGAGTTTCGCTTCGGGGCCAGAGAGCAACAAAGGATCCATAACCCCTCGGGTGGCGACACCGCTAGCGGAGGTTGCCACGGCACTTCCGGTGGCGAGCAAGTCACAGCAAGCAAACCAGGAGCTTGCCCCGGAGCTTGCCCCGGACCTGGCGAGTTCGGTGGATACGTCTTCTCACGCATCAGACACCCCGGAGGACTTCAAGGAGGTTAATGGGATTTTGACGTCGTTCGATTCCGTGGCAGATTTTGCAGCAAGCGACCCTTTCCGGTGTCGTGACAGGGCGAGCAGCTCCCCCGACAATCACCACTGCCACAATGGGAAGCAACGGTGCAGCGAGACAACGGACGGAAGCACGACAGGGCCATACACTGGAGACTGGGCTTCACAGGCAACCAGTGCTACTACCGGCAAAATGCCTCTCTCCCCAAGCACTCAAGGCACTAGCATTGTCAGCAGAGAATCCACAGAGCATTTGCCGGGCGTACCCACGATTTCGGAACCGAAGCCTTTTGACGAACCCAAGCCCGAGCCAGCGTTTTTGGACCACGATGCCCACGTATCGCAGGGTGCTTTTGGCAAAGCGGAGGGCGCCAAGGTGGTGAAGAAGAAGTCTAGCAGATTCCGCATGAACGCCTTCCAGTTCTTCCGGCGGAACCGAGCGTCAAGCCCTTCTATGCCAGCAGCCGACACAGCTGGCTGATGATTACGAAGGCTTGGCGTGGGTCTGGGCCGAGTCTGGCAGCCACAATGAATCAGATGGCGCTCTAGGGTATGGAAAGCTCAACACAACCGCGGTGGCTCACACAGAGGTCCCAGTGTTCGATATACCCGAGCCACCCTGTTGTTAATCTAATCGCGATCCAAAAATGACCGGAGAAGCGCCGCACACTGACGAATCGGCTTGTAAAGCACAGTATACGGACCTGGCTATATATGTACAGTATCGAGGACGGAGTTAATGAGTGTTTGGGGGTTTGAGTGTTTCGCCCGACAACGGCGGCGATAACGAGGGGACACGGCCGCGGGAAGTCATTGGGCTGGATGGCAGGGCCTACGACTTTGTTCTTGGGGGCCTCGACCGCCTGCTTAAGGGCAGGCTGAGTGGGAGGCGGCGTTCTGGGCAAGTCGGCGGGCTGTGACGATATGGGCATTGGGACAGACGGAGCAGATATGGGCTCAGGGAACAACTGCGGCAGCGGCATGGTCACGTCTTATTTTTGTTCCGGTTTAATTTTCTTTGTCCAGGCCGGAGAGGCATGCCGCGAGGGCAAAGTATGGAGACATGATGGCGTACGGCTGGAAAAGGCCGGCATCCACGGTAGATGAATACAACGTCTGGCCAGCTCATTGTGGCATTTGGCACTGCAATTCTTTCCTCTCTTTCGAAACAAGAATGTTCCAATTGCTAAGATGGTGATGTTGTAATGATGTCGTACTGGCTCATGGTGGCAGCGAAGGACAACTTCTTGGCCGGGCAGGAAGACGGGGGAGGGGTCATGGTAGCTTTGGAAAACGCCATGAATCGCAAGACATGGCCAAGCGTGCGCGTGCGTGCGTGTGTTGTGTGTGTGTGTGGACAGGCATGACTTTGGTTGACTAGAATGACGGTCTGGCGGGATGATGGCCGTAGAGGTTCTCACGCAGTTGGACTTAGGCTGCCAGGGTCAGCCCGCTGGACTGACTTGCGAACTAGGTTTTGGTTTGCGCAACGATGTAGACGGAAAAGAAGACGAAGGTGAGCAGCTAGTCACTATCAAAAGCGGTGTTTTCTTTTCGGTTTGCACTAAGATATCAGAGCAGACGATGTTTCCTTGCTGGGATAGACAATGTTGATCAGGTCTGTCCCTAGGTATCGATCTATCTGTGTTGCCGGTTGACGGGTGGAGCGCATTATACCGAAGCCCGCACGCGACACCCTCTCATTGCTTACATGGGGCAGTCGCTCACTCTACAGATAGCCGGTGCAAGCCTTAATCCCATGGGTTCGTTTCGCTAGCGTATCTTCGGAAAGCTCTCCAGATTCCCTGGGTCTGTTACTCCGTACCTCGTACATTAATTACATGCCTTCCATTGCCCAAGGCAACTGAGTAACTGGGCGGTTCGCTGTTTGGCGTTTGTGTGCTATCGTTTGGTGTTCCTGGGAACCCTTCCGTTCGATGTGAGGGATGAGAGGGGGGGCTGGGTGCCGAGACAGCGAATCACAAAGCTTGATATGCTTATCAGGATACGGAAATATGGAGCACTGACCGCAGCAATAGATCCCGGTCCAGGCACAGGTTGCTTGTGCCTGAGGTGTACACGGCAGTACCTGGCATGACGCAGACGACCAAGGCGGGGCGAGACGGTACGACGTAAGCCCGCCACTAACAGAAATGCAGCCGAGGCACCGTGGAGGGACGTTAGCCTGTCTGCAACAGGCAGGTTCTTGTTTTAGCGTCTGAGGCGCGCGGGGAGGATCAGGCGGACAATGTCCCCCGACTATCGTTTGGCCAACCCATGGGCCATGGGCCCCTGGGGCTCGCCGGCCAGTCGTTGCTCAGCGTTCCAAGCTTGAGCTCCCCACAACAACAGTGTGCATGAGCCATGACAGCGGGCCATGAGTGTGTTGAGCTATCGCACGAGCGTGACTATCGTCTATCGCCGCGATTGCTGCTCCAGCTCGGCCAACGCATCCCAGCCGATAGCAAGCTTCACTGACTGTCACTGTGCTGGGGGGGGGGGGGGGGGGGGCGCGGCCCCCACAGGCGCAGCAGCGGCGGTGGCACCACCCCAAGTGCCAGGCAACCCGCCCACCTCCGTCATGTTTCATTTATTACGTCCGCGAGCTCTACCTTACGCCGAGCTCCTCAAACTCCCTCAACCTCCCGTCAACACCATCCTTCCTCCCTCCCCCCATCATCTTTCATTTCTCCTCCCCCATTCCCCCGTCGGATCCCATCACCATCCTTCATCATTTTTATTCAGAATCCCATCATTGAAGCTTGCGCCATCAATCTCCCTTGAGCTACCTGCCCATCATGAGGTTTTCGACCTCCGCCCTCGTCCTCGGCGCCGCTTCCACCGCGGTAGCCTTGGACCAGCAGGTCCTCGGTGGCGACGAAAGCCCCTTCGACTCCATCAAAGTCACCGGCCAGAACTGGCTCTCCACCTTCGAAGACAAGTTCGGCAAGATGACCACAGAGGCCAAGGCCGTCTGGGACGAGATCACCCTGCTCGCCCCGGACGCCGTTGAGTCCTTCAAGAAGAACGCCATCCCACCCAAGCCCAAGCCCGCCCACCGCAAGTCCGACAAGAAGTGGGACTACGTCGTCAAGGGCGCCGATGTCCAGAGCATGTGGGTTGAGAAGAATGGCGAGAAGCATCGCAAGATCGCTGGCGACCTCGAGAACTTCAACCTGCGCGCCAAGAAGGTCGACCCGGCTGCCCTTGGCGTCGACAAGGTCAAGCAGTACAGTGGCTACCTCGATGACGAGGAGAACGACAAGCATCTCTTCTACTGTAAGTTCCCATCAGGTGTGCTCTTCTATCATCCCCGTCTAACCTCGCGCAGGGTTCTTTGAGTCCCGCAACGACCCCAAGAATGACCCGGTCGTCTTGTGGCTCAACGGCGGCCCTGGCTGCTCTTCTTTGACCGGTCTGTTCATGGAGCTCGGCCCTGCCTCCATTGATAAGAAGCTCAAGATCGTCAACAACGAGTGGTCGTGGAACAACAACGCCTCCGTCATCTTCCTCGACCAGCCCGTCAACGTCGGCTACTCCTACTCCGGTTCCTCCGTCTCCAACACGGTCGCCGCCGGCAAGGACGTCTACGCCCTTCTCTCCCTTTTCTTCCACCAGTTCCCCGAGTACTCCAAGCAGGACTTCCACATTGCCGGCGAGTCGTACGCCGGCCACTACATTCCCGTCTTCGCCTCGGAGATTCTCTCCCACGAGGACCGCAACATCAACCTGAAGAGTGTCCTGATCGGCAACGGTCTGACCGACGGCTGGACCCAGTACGGCTACTACCGCCCCATGGCTTGCGGCGAGGGCGGCTACCCCGCTATTCTCAACGAGGGCGAATGCCAGGCCATGGACAACGCTCTCCCTCGCTGCCAGAGCCTGATCAAGAACTGCTACGACTCGGGCAGCGTCTGGTCCTGTGTCCCCGCCAGCATCTACTGCAACAACGCCCTCATCGGACCCTACCAGCGCACCGGCCAGAACGTCTACGACGTCCGCAGCAAGTGCGAGGACAGCAGCAACCTCTGCTACTCTGCTCTTGGCTGGATCAGCGAGTACCTCAACCAGGATGACGTCAAGGAGGCCCTCGGTGCTGAGGTTGACAGCTACGACAGCTGCAACTTTGACATCAACCGCAACTTCCTTTTCGCTGGTGATTGGTTCCAACCATTCCACCGTATCGTCCCCAAGCTTCTTGAGAAGATCCCCGTTCTCATCTACGCAGGCGACGCCGATTACATTTGCAACTGGCTCGGTAACCGTGCCTGGACCGAGTCCCTTGAGTGGACCGGCCAAAAGGGATTCAACAAGGCCGAGGTAAAGGGTCTGAACGTCGGCAAGGGTGAAGAGTACGGCAAGGTCAAGTCCAGCGGTAACTTCACCTTTATGCAGATCTACGGCGCCGGCCACATGGTCCCCATGGACCAGCCCGAGGCCTCGTCTGACTTCTTCAACCGCTGGCTTGGCGGTGAGTGGGTTGCGTGAATGCACCCACCTTAATGAGTTATGTGCGAGACAGAAGATTGAATAGCGTCCGAGATGCTTTCGCGACAGTGAACGCTGAAATTGGTTCCCAGTACAAGACTTTGGGCATATTGGAGTTTGTCAAAACGGGAGGACCCGGTCACCCAAGTGTCATGGATAGCGCTAGTATCAGCCCGGCGCGGTAGAATTTAGTTACACATTGTTAGAACAAGAGTTGAACCTCCCACCGGCATGAACGTTAGTTATCCCGTGTTGAGATGATTATGTGACGCTGTATGATACTTTACTGAAGGTAGCCGGAGATGAGTCGATATGACGGCATTAGTCACCGCCGCATTTCAGGCCCCGGCGGTACAGCTCCAGCTCGGTACCCGCAAAAACAACGTCAGACCAGTACCGTCCCGCCATATCAGATGGATAGGTACCTATTTCACCGCCCACTGCCCCTCCTTGTTTGCATCTGCGCCGTAATTACCACACGTCCTACCCCGCCAAAACTTTTCTGGCGACCCAAGCCCAACATCAATCACCAAAGAAGCCGAAACGACCGTACTTCCTATTGTTTGTCGCAGTCTTTTACAAGGCACACACTACGACGTACCTCGTCACGAAAGCAGAGTGCATACGAACAAAGGAACATCACATACCCACACGCTTATACATAGCAACCGTCCCATCCACCACCGTCAACATGTCGCGGATGATCAACCAGCCGTCGAACCAGATCAAGCTGACCAACGTGTCGCTGGTGCGCCTCAAGAAGGGCAAGAAACGCTTCGAGATCGCGTGCTACAAGAACAAGGTCATGGAGTGGCGGTCCGGCATCGAGACGGATCTGGACAACGTGCTGCAGATCCCCAACGTGTTCCTCAACGTATCCAAGGGCCAGACGGCGCCCAAGGAGGACCTGGAGAAGGCGTTTGGCAAGGGCAAGAGCACGGACGACATCGTGCTGGAGATACTGAAGAAGGGCGAGATGCAGGTCGGCGGAAAGGAGAGGGCCGAGCAGCTGGAGCGGGTGCACAACGAGGTTATCGGGATCGTGGCCAGCCGGCTCGTGGATCCGAGAACCAAGAGGGTATACACGACGGGGATGATCGAGAAGGCGCTGGACATGCTCTCGTCCGCGGCGCACGGGGAGGAGGGCGGGGACGCCAAGAAGGCCGGGTCCAAGACGGCGAGCGGCGCGGGGACGCCCGCTGGCGGGGAGGAGGGGGACGCGAAGCCGCGCGACAAGGGGTTCCACTGGACGGGTGTGACGACGACCAAGTCGGCCAAGTCGCAGGCGCTGGAGGCGATGAAGGCGTTAATCGCGGCGCAGCCGATCCCCGTGCAGCGGGCGCGGATGAGGCTGAGGGTGACGTGCGCGACAAGCGTGCTGAAGCAGGCCGTCAAGGACAAGCCCGCCGCGGCCGGGAAGGAGAAGGGCAAGGGGGGCGGCGGCGACGACGACGGCGACGAGCCGAAGCAGAAGCCCGGCACGGTCAAGGATCGGATCCTCGGGTTCGTGGAGCAGATCGAGAGCCAGGACGTGCTGGGCAGCGAGTGGGAGGTCGTCGGGTTCGTGGAGCCGGGGGCGTTTAAGGGGCTTGGGGATTTCATCGCCGGGGAGACGAAGGGGATGGGCAGAGTTGAGGTTCTAGATATGGCCGTCATTCATGAGGATTAGCGGAAGGGGGAGGGCCGTCGCTTGCGGCTCGGCATAAGGTTTGGTGGAGAGAGATGCTGGCCTAGGGAGGAGACAAGATACGAACGGCTTCATGATTATCGATACCCCTTTAGACTAAGGGTCTTTGGCAGCTTCACGACGAAGAAAGAAATGAAGCATTCAATCACGACGCTTCCTGGCGTTCTGGGCCTTTCGCCGGAAGGCGATGTGTCCGCCCGCATGATGTGGACGAGGGGCTTACCCAACACGGCATGCAGTACAAGGTTTCGTGCCAGGCGGATCCAGCACCGCCGCAGCCAACACCGTAGCTAGCCAACACACAATGACAATCCACGTTTCCGACTACGGAGGCTTGAGATTGTAAGCCGTGCCGCCGTCTTCCCGAAGCCGCAAGAGTGGAGAATACCCTCGTCCTGCGTGGTAGGGAAAACACGCTGGCCGTCTCTCCGCAGGAGCGCGTGGGATCCCGGGGGTCGGTGGGTGGACATGACGAGACCGCCGACGACACGGGCTCTCTCGATCTGGAAGGGGGCGTCGGCGGGCTCACGCGGTTCTCCCGAAGGATGGGGGGCATGCACTTGTTTTTGCTATACGGAGGCTCGACTTGCACCATCCGCTCTCCTGAGGTCGGGAGCCGGTCATCTGCACGGGGGCCGCCCGCCCGCCAGGATTGCGTCGCGATAACCCCACAGGTCCGGACACGGAGCGGGCTCGGCACGTGGTGGGCTCCGGGCCTCGCTTGGAAGTCGCACATATTTGGGGGAAAGCTGCCCGTCAAGCGGCATGTTGTGTGGTATGTCACTGTTCCCACAGACCTTGCCCATGCGGTAGTGCAGAGTTGTACGAGTCCCTGGGGAATATACGCCGCATTCTCTAACTCCATGGTACTCGAGTAACCCGTCGCACGTCAATCATCACACCTGCCACGACCAGGCCGACTCCCGAGGCCGACACAGGACGCAGCCGTCACGTCACACGTCAGATTACATCACACGGGTCGGTTTGTACTTTTTTAGCTTTTTGTTTTTTGGTATGATGGACTCTTCGGATTCGGTATCTAGAGACGCCACCATCCTGCGCAGAATAGCAATCCCCTCGTTGTAATGCCAGCAGTAGAGTTTGTCATCATGAGAAGTGATGAGAATGGAGAGAAAACGTCCAGCCGTATCGCGCCGCCATGATTGTTCCCCCCCACGCCCAAACCTCCGTTTTTATCATCCTCGGTAACGTAACGCTTAACCACCCTTCTTCTTGGAGACACCGACCGTGCGGCCGCGGCGGCCGGTGGTCTTGGTGTGCTGACCACGGACGCGGAGGCCCCAGTAGTGACGGAGACCACGGTGGGCGCGGATCTTCTTGAGGCGCTCGAGGTCGTCGCGGAGCTTGGAGGCGACGCCGTTGGCGAGGATCTGGCTGTCCTTGCCGTCGACGATGTCGCGCTGACGGTTAAGGAACCAGCCGGGAATCTTGTACTGGGTGGGGTTCTGGATGATGGTGACGATACGCTCGAGCTCTTCCGAGGTGAGCTCACCGGCGCGCTTGTTCAGGTCGACTGTGAAGTGGGTTAGCGGCCGCCCTCTTCTTTTTTTCTCCCCTTCAACCCTTCGCCTTCTTCTTCTTTTTCTCGCAAAAGGGTTGTGGTTCCCGCGCAGTCCTCGTGTGCGGATTCTGCGGGTGGGCGGGATTCGTAGACGTACCATCGGCCTTCTTGCACACAATGTTGGAGTAACGACGACCAACACCACCAATCTTGGTGAGCGCGTACATAACCTTCTCCTGACCACGAACGTTGGTGTCTGCGAGCAAATAAACGTTAGCCACCGGTTTCCTTCTTCCAGCTGTCGACCACTGCATCGAGATTTGGGATGGGTCGTCGGCCCCTTCGATGGGGAGTTGAGGGTGTGGCGGTGGAGGGGGAGTACATACTCAGAAGACGGAGAATGAACTGGAAGTTCGCTGCAATCAGACAGTTAGCAATCGCACATTATTTCCGGGAAATCGCAAAGGCAGGACGAACACTTCTCCCCCGAGACGAGCGACATGCTGGGCAACTGTCGTACGAAGGCTGCTCCTAGATGTCGGGAAGTTTGATGATTGACGACGGATCGGTCGAAAGGTTAGACTCTGGATGCGAATCGACAGTGGTGGAGGGAAGGCGGACAATTTTTTGGGCGTGGGCTCGGTAGGGTAGGGTCACGTGTTTTTCCGGCGCCTCCTTCCCACACAACCTGAATTTCCCGGCGCTCCCATTGGCTGGAATGGTGCTGAGGCGGGCGGTTGGTCTCCACCGAGGCGCGCACGGTGGCAGAGGCGCGCTTGCAGGGGTTGGGCGCTCGATTGGTCAGGGGGTCTCTTGGTAGGACGGACGCATCCGACATCCCTCTGAGTGACAGACAGGGAATGCCGTGGACCTTAACCACAACCTCCTCCGGCTGCGAGAAGACAAGGGCTCTGGAGTAAGCCACCTCGCGTTTGTACACATGCTTCGTCTCCTCGCTCGTTCGTCTCACGTCTCTGTTCCAATACTCATGCCGGCACCAATCCTTCATATGCTGGTTCCCTTTGGTGCTCTTTTGGGGAGAGGCGCTCACGACATGAGGCACTTGCTGCTTACCTCTCTTCCAAGAGTATCCGGCTGTCATCTCCAGAAGCATGCGCCATACCCCATACATTGAGTGGTGTCGAATGACAGTAATGCTGCCTCTCTGGGCATACATGAGCTTCAGAACGCTCTGGCGTGCTACCGACGAAAGCGTGTTTATACAAAGCTATTACCTCGTCGAAATCCAGACATTAAAGAATACTACACAGCCGCGCTACAAGGTAGATGCTTCATCTGTCAAAGGTGCTTTGCCCAGAGCCAAGACTGCTAGTTCTTTCCCATTGCGTCTCATACAATGCCGTTGAGTCATTACTACTGAAACTTATACACTACCTAGGGTGAGGCACCATCGTGGCGCATTCTGATCCACTATTCCCTTCTCTCTCACGACTCCCCAGACCAACGCCCCGTGGGACGCAAATCAGCATACCCGTCAACCTCGCCCCCTACCCAAACTCCGATATGCCTTCTGTTCTGGAGTGTCACGCTCATCATTACGCCGGCCGGGACGCCGCAGCCGGCGCCGCAGCCGGTACCGCAGCCGGGGCAGCCTGGGGTTGGGCGACACTCGATCCTCCCGGGGTTGATCCCACGACGATCACCCCAGATCCGCTGACTGCCTGCGGTGCCGGGGCTGGTGCCGCAACCGGTGCCACAGCCGGGGCCACGGCAGGGGCTACAGCCGGTGCCGCAGCCGGGGCCGCGGCCTGAGCAGGCGGGGCGCTCGCCTGAGGCTGCGTCGCGGCTTGCACGGGAGGCTGAGCGACCACAGGCGGCGCCTGCGCGGGAGCCGGCGGTGCCTGTTGCCCGTTTTTCCCCTGGTTCGCGTTGTAGATGCCCAGGCCCGAAAGCCCCGCGAGCTGCACGGCGGCGATCTGCTGGAACGACGAGAAGACCTGCGCCGCGATCCCGGCCAGGGCTTGGTTCCCGCCCGCCGCCGACGTCGCGCAGTCGGAGATGAAGGTCGCGGCGTTCTGCACGAAGAGGCCCTGTTGCCCGGGGAGGATGATGGAGGCCGGGTCGGGGACCGAGGCCAGCTTCGGGGCCTGCGTGCCGGCAGGGAGGATGACGGACTGCCCGATCTGGCCGAATGGCGCCGACTGGTCAAAGGCGGCGAGGTTGAGCGTCTTGTCGTTGAGGACCGCGTTGGGGTCCCCGCCGGCGGCCTGGTTGCTGGAGTTGCCCGAGTTGCTGGATGGGACGGCCGGGGCGTTTTCCAACTGGACGTTGGCGGCGCCAAAGGCATTCGTTTGCGAGGAGGCCGCCTGCGCCGTTGAGATCTGCATGGGCGTCGGGTCTGTGACCATGACGAGAGTCTGGTTGCCCGGGGCGCCGTTGTCGGCGAGGAGCTGGTTGACGAGGTACCGCTGGTTCTGCTGCCCCTGGTTCCTGTTGTCCACTAGACCGGTGACGGTGACGATGACGGTGTTCTGTGCCCCAGGAGAGCCTCTATTAGCATCTCCTATGCCCGTCGCGAACCAAAAGAGTAGGGGACGGAGAGGGGTGCCATTCAACAGAAGGCAGGAAAACTCACCGCCTGGGGAAACTGCGCTTTGAAGTGGTTGATCCGGATCGTGTCTTTGATGGTCTGCAGCTGCGTCACCAGCGCGAGCTGCGACTGCACCAACGCCGCGAGCGCTAGTTCATTCTGCCGCTGTAGCTGGTTGATCGCACCAAGGTTCTCCTGGACGACGATGATGTTGGGCTTGAGGATGTTCTGGATAACGTTGATGTTCCCATTGAGGTTGTTGTTATTATTGATGTTGTTATTGACGCTGTTATTGACGTTGTTATTGTTCTTATTCTTTTTGGCCTGAGCTTGGTCCTTGTTCTGCTTCTGGTCTTCTCTCCTGACCACGGCCTTCGAGTCTTGGGCGGGTGCTGCGAGACGGTCACGAATCAGCATGGCCCTCGGCCCGATCCGAAGTGCTCAAAGACTCACCAGCAGCAGCCAGAGAGCTGAAAGCCACCAGGGCGGCAACGATGTTCTTGAGATGCATGGCTCTCGGAGACTCACGCGGCTACTATGGGTTAAGACGGCGGGGGAGGGAAGGGAATCAAATAGTGTCGAAGGCACAGCCAACTCGAAACCAATGATTACGTTCAAAAGGACTTGATAAATAAAGAGGTGGCCTCTGGGGCTCACGGGCGAAGAGAAGGCAGCAGTGCGAGAGACAAGGAAAGGGAAGATGGCGAGATGGGAGACTAGGAAAGTCGAGGCGACAGCCGACAGATCATTTTCAGCGAAGGCGATGATATACTCTGATCTGCCGCCACGATGTTGACAAGCGACATGAGCCGCGTCCACGAGTGAAACATTGTTCATATTCGTTAGAGACGCGGGCCGTACGCATTCTCATCTTCTGTCGATGAATCCCTTTTGCCGCCGGGAGCTACAGTCCCGTCTTTCTACAACTCAGCCCCTCCATATGAAGTGAGAGAGAGGGTAGACTCTCAGGGTGGGCGGAACAGGGTGATCTAGTAGATATCGTCTCGTCACGCACCCCGGCCCCGGCCCAGACGAGTAAAGCCCTGAGGTGAGCCTCCGGAAACAGAGTTGAACATGTCGGAAGAAGACCCCGATGGGATACAAACTCAGGGGCTGTTCCTGTTCCACCGACAAGGAGAAGGCTAGGAGAGAGAGAGAGGGATGAAGTCTGTATGCTATCACGTTACTACTCGAAGCCAGTCTCACAGAACTCTACCTGGCCTGCCATCCAACCTCGAAAGCCGCTTGCCGTGCCGCCCCAACCTTCTTCATCGTCCCATACCACACCACCTTCACACCTGTCAGAAGAAAGAAAAAAACGCACAGCCATCATCCCATCTAGAACAGGACGAGTTTCGGGATTGGCGCCCGATCGCGTGGTGTGCCGGTGGCCCCCTCCCCCTTGCCCCCAACCTCTCGACCCCTGCCGGAAACGGACATCGGCAAAGAAGCCCTTCACTCGGGTGTGGTTTGCTGCCACTCGGAAAAAGCCTCTCTCGCCGCCAGCAGTTCTTTCTTTTCTTCTTTTCGCGAGTCAGCATGGGAGACAAGGGCAGGCGCAGGGTCATGCAACGAACTCGAGGCAACTCGTCACGATGATACCCAGCGACGCATCTGCAAATCCACGTCGTCTTCGGGCTCGCTCATGATCAACCGGCAAGAGGGATCGCAACGAGACCGGAAACAAAGAACGAGGCGGTTACTCAACAGCCACCAACTCCGATCGGTGGTCGCCGAGAGAGGCCAGAGAGATAACCGGCCTGGTTTTGCGGCTCTTTGAGATGCGACCCAGCAACCTCAAACTCGGGGAAATAAGGTGCCCTTTTGAGTTAGGCCCGAGCCGACACGCTCACGCCAACAGTCAAGAAGGCTAAAGCATAAACCGTGTTTTGCTCGTGCCGATGGCACCTTGACCAACGGAGTTGTCAAGGCTTGTTTTTACTTGGTCAGATAAGAACCTGTCGGCGGATGGGTGGACCAGACTCGAAACGCAAATCTGAGGACCTCATCCTTGTCCTTGTCTGAAAGAGCAGGCACATTTATGCAAGTACCTAGCTCTTCTGGACCCGGGGACTTTGTCATCTGTAACTCTGCACCGTTTGCCTTGGCTAATTATTACTGCTTTCAACTATACTTTTGCCGTGCGGTGTGCCGGTCAATTGAGAGGGGAGTCTTCACTCTCGGCCCCCCAAGTCCTGCGACTACCATCAAACGCCGTAAATCATGTTGCCGAACCACAGCATGGCCAACAATCCCACGACCCTTAGCCGCAAGGTGTTGGGAGAAACGCATAAGCTATCTGCAATCCTTCCCTCTGCTGCCTTCTCCGCCGCCGCTGCATTCTGCCAGGGAACAGGACTTCTCCTATCGTCCTTAACTACCGGCAGGGCCCTGTCCAGAGAGCCATCTTTGGTCGGCTCCCTCTCCCGCGTGCCAGTCAGTCCGGAGACGATGTTCAGCGTGGAGCTGTGGCATTTGGAAGAAGCCCAGAGGAAGACGGCGGCAATGATCACCACCTCCGCTGCCCTAGGGATGTGGCTTCGGCTTCCAATCCTCAAGACTCCCGCTCCATCACTCGCAAGCCAGATGTGATGGTGCAAAACGTAAAGCTCCAGAGACATCTGTCCCAGGGCTGCCGCAAGCCGAACGTGAAGCTCACGCAGAGATCGGAAAGAGTTCCTCACGATGATGGCTGATAGCACAAACCAGGGGCTGATATACGGATGGTAAGCGCTATATGAGTTGTTGTTGTGGTAAACCTCGGCGACGAAGGCAAGTATGATGAAAACAACGAGATAGGCAAAGGAGAAGAGGATCATTATCGGCTTCACCGGTATCGCGTCTCGCTCGGGATAGACAATCTCCAATAATGCACGGTCGAGCGCGTTGTTGGTTCTTTCGAACGACGCCTGGGCGTTGATGCCGTGCTGACGACGCCTGAGGACCGAGACCCGGTGTGTGGCTGCAGCTGTGAGTATGCCAAACCACGGGATGAAGCGATCCGATTCAAAGTGCGCGCGAAGCATGTTCAAGTCCCAGCAGATACCGCAAGTTGCTTTGAGCATTGACATGAGCCGCTCCGGGGCGCGCGTGCTTTGCACCAGATAGACCGTGCAAGTAGCAAAAGCGACGGTCTTCAGGAAAAAGGCCACAGGGTTGCTGTTCGCCTTCGTGTAGCATGCCAAGGATGCGTAGGTGACACCGAACCAGAAACTCATCAACGGCGCAGTGTAGATGATCAATTCGCTGGACACCGTAAAGGCCAGGAGGCAGGTAAGCAGGTTGAGTCGACACAAAACATACGCAACTCTGCGCAGCGAGTAGTCCTCGGTCCGAAGGAAGTACATCGTGTGACCGAAGGTGAACAGGAAGATGAAAGTTGCGACGAGAAACTTGTGTACTTTATACATCGCCAAGGACTCGGATGCTGCGTGGTAGTTGTACATCAAAACGAACACGAGCATCCAGCCTTTCCATTCTTCCGTCTGCTCACGAGACAGAAACGATGTCGTTGCGAGGCCCCTCGTCGATGACAGGACAGGTGCTCTAGAGCGGAGGGACAGCGCCGCAAGCACGGCAAGGCCGATCAAGGGCACGACGAAGTTGGGCACATCAAATTGCTTATCCTGTTTCGCAAGGACGTGAGTCCGGTCAGCGACAAGGCAGTAGACTGCGACATTGAGCAACGTGGCTACCGCCGTAAGTGTATCCATGATGCGTGACGTTCGAGACGACGGGAACGCATCCTGTCGCCGGCTCAAGAACAGGATAGGTAAAGTCATTATGCTGAGGCAAAGGAGTAGAAGCTGTACTCGTCCGGGAGTGGGATATGGCACGCAGCAGGTGATCTGGTTGGCGTACCCTCGTCTGATCAAACCAGCATTGCAGTGAGCATTGAGAACGACGTCGAGCTTCCTTTCGGCGACGATGTCGACGGCGTGAATACCGTCTTCGAGCACGGCGCTGTCGTAACCCTCCATCATGGCATGGTAGCCCCAAACAATGTGCGATTGCTCAGACTGTTCCAAGTGCTCCAGGTTCCAATTCATTGCGTCGATCCTCTCTGGCGTGATGGCTCGTGCGCGAGACGAGGTGAGCCTGTGGTAGGCTGGGATAGGGACGGGTGCGACAAGCACATGATTGGACAACTCGTCAAAGGCCGATGCTGACTTGCTCTTGGGCAAGACCATCAACTCGTCGACGCTCTTTTGCAGGTGCGGCATAAGGACGTTGATGCCTTCTCTGAAGAGCTCCAAGTACCGACCACCGCCCTGGCGGGCCGCCCACAGGCCTGGAGTGCCGACGACGATCAGGGCCGGCGAGTCCCTTCCCTCTTGTCGGACGAGCCTCTCGTAATCGGCGGAACCGGGGCGTTCCCGGAATCGAACCAATTGGCTGAGAAGGCCAGTGGAGTTGAGCCACGGGTCCCATATAAACTCAAGTTTGACGCCCTCAACCTCCTTTGATAGATTCTGATGCTTGTCAACAGAGACGGCAAAGTCGAGGATTGCTTTCTCGGCGACGTGATGATCGAGGCGTGTCATGGCGGCGAAGTAGATCTGGCGCATCGTCGAGTCGCCAACGACGACTAGGCGACGATCCTTGAAGCAGCTCGAGATATCCTCCTGGGACATCGCACGCATCCTGCAGCCGTCGGGCTCCCACTTGAAAAAGACATCCCGCGGCAGATTGGAGTCGGCCCTGGAGCGCCATGTGCCGTTGGAGAGGAGGGCGTTGCAGTTGTAGGGATCGTATTGGCCTGGAACGCATGTCAGCATCTTTGACTCGGATTGAGCACGTCAGGACCCTGAAGTGAAGACGGCCGGGGAACTGCAGAACCGCACCATAAACGAAATACTGATAGACGACAGAGAGAAGCAGTATGATAAGGGAAACCCGCGGCACGGTCCTGAGGAAAGTCGAGGTTCCGGCCGAGACAGCCAGTTTCTGGACGTGCAACATAAGGGGCTACGGCACGGTGGGCGGAAAGGAAGCGCGCGAGATGTGAATGAGAGCTCCGACTAATGGCGGCGGCGGCGACGGTGGTTGCTGTCGGCAGGAATCCGCATTATTTTCCCTCCAGTGGTAAACTCGCTTTATGGCGGCGAGACACTCGTGATATCGTCGCTCCCAAGGCCGGCACACGACAAGACAAGGGGATGTGGGGATTCAAAGTCAAGCGGCGGCGAGGTTGGAAGGATAGAATTGGGATGACTGCCTAAGCCGCCAAGCAAACATGCGAGCGCGGCCGGCTTTTCCCTTATAATACCTGCGTTCTCGAGACCAAGGAGCGGAAGGATGACAGGGCTGGCGCTGCCAAGAGGCCGCTACGGGAAGAGACCCGTCCATGTTGGGGTCCAATTCCTCGGCCTGAGGAAGGGAAGGAGTCTCGGGATAGGAAGGATTGCATTGGGCCCTTTAAGAAGGGGGAATCGACAAGATGGAGGGTGTAAACTACCGTCAGCAAGCGAGTTGGCGGGCTGGGCGAACCCCCCAGATGACACGCCAGAATGCTCACCAGGCCGTAAACCCTTGTTGGGTGTCGAGGCGGGCGGGTTTCTCGAAGAGGATAACCAACACGCGACCAGGCCACCTCTATGTGGGGAAGGAAGCACCTACCCAGACACAGTGTCGTCATCAAGCAGACCTTCATTGGCACAGTAAAGATGGGCCATGTTCCCGCTATTGCCGCCAATCATTTCCGACGACAGCGATCGCTAACACTAACTCTGGGTCGGGCAAACACAGTGTGGCCCACCTGCATGCTGACGGCCAAGAAGGCGCACCGCATCTTTTTCTCGGCTAAAAGTTTTTTCTTCCTCGCTCCTCCACCACCTCCCTTTTGCTATTGCTTTTACTCATTTGACATCCTTCGTCTACATCCATTGCCATCGCGCCTGCCGGCGCAGCTTTTGGTGTTTCCCAAACAAACACTCTTTCATCCTTGCCAACCAGACACCCGACTAAAAGTCAGGAGTACCGGTGAAAAAGAGCAAAGATGACAAAATGTTGCCATGGAAAGAAAAGGTAGGTGCTGCCCGCTTGTGTGGTAGGGAACGAACCAAACAAGCCTTGAAGTGATGAACGTTCGACACCTCCACTCCGTCTTTTGCCATTGCTCGGTCAGATTAGCCTCTTCGACTTCTGACCTTGAGCCGGGTACGCCGCGCCTCGTGTGCGGTTGTATGAGACAAGATCAACCTACAGACAATGCTTTTTGAGTGCGTAACCTTTATTGTTGAAGTGAAGGCTTGCGTAATTTATCTGTTGTCACATCTCATTGGCCAGACGTCTATTGTTTTTCCATGCAATGATTGTTCCTGTTCCATTGTGCCTGTCTTTCTACCTAATAAAGAGGCCTGTCTTTCTTCCTAATGAGGACAGCTAGCAAAGTCCTCAAAAAAGATGGGCCGTTTGTTCCTAAACCCATAAACTCCATACCCCAGTTTGCGAATCAAAATGTTAGCCGGATGCTGCTTGGGATCTTGTTCCCCTATTCGTGCCGAAACAAAGTAGAGATTGCCGGCCGGTTTCTTCTGCTGGCCTCAGTCTCGTTCCGTCCTCGACCTTCCATATCCATTCCTCGTCAACGTAATTGCCAAACCATGAACCCGAGTGCTAGGCTGGAGTGTCATCCTGCCGGATGCCTCCGCTTAGCGGGAAGCGAGCGGCTGCCAGCCATTGTAGACTACATGCTTGGGCTGCAAGACGGTGGCCTCCAAAGCTGAGTGTAGACCCTGGCGTTCAAAGTCGTTCAGCTGAAACTTCTGAGCTGACTGAACATGTTGGACATCCACCTCCTTGACGCCCCGGATGGCAAAGAGCTCGTCGGCACCGAGGCTGTCGGTGACCCTCTTGGTCCTATAATTGAGGGGGAACATGGCTTGGAACTTCTCCTCTCGCTCATTGAGGATGGCGGTGGTGCCCTTGGAGAGCTTGATGGTCAACTCTGTGAGGTTGGGACACTTTGCCAACTCCTTGAACGCTCTGGCGGATTTGGGACCGCACCAGTGAATCTCAGCCTTGTGCAGGTAGTCTCGAAGGCACCGGTTGGTTTGAAGCTGGCTGAGGAGGTCGCAGCAGCAAATGAAGTATTGGGTTTGTCGCTCGTAAAACATTGGATAGAACTCATCACGCAGCGCTCTGCCGAGTATTTTGTAGGTCGCCCACTGCTGAGGCGTCAGGAATCCCACGTGGCTCCTCTCCGGGTTGGCACAGTTGCATTTGTGATACTGCTGAGAACGCTTGATCGGGGGCAGGCGGCAGCTCTTAGGCTCAGTGTCAATGATCATGCCTAACACTCGGGCTCGAATCTCGCGTGGGAGCTTCATAAAGGGGAATTGAGTGTTGGAAACAGGGCGATCTGTAACGCAACTGTCAGTTCCAGTCTCAAACTTGCAATAACAACAGAAGGGGGCTGGCAGAGACACTTACTGGCAATCTCCAAAATCTCGGTGCACATCTGAATGACCAAGACACAGACTCTAACCTCCTCTTGCTTCTTCGCCATCATGGTCGTGCACTTCCGAATAGTATCGATCATAGACTGGCGTCTGCCAGGGCTCAGACGCAGCATGCGGCCGATCTCGGCCTCATCGATGGATTTGCATTTGTAGTCCTCGAGAGCTTGCAGCATCACCTTAGCGTTCGCTGAGAGACCCAGGCGTTGAGGGACGTTGAACATCCTCAAGCCAAACCAAGAATCCATTGTAAGTACTGTTTTTGGCGGCCTGATACTTTAAAGAGCGCTGGGGGGTTATGCTTTCGGAGTCCCTGAACGCTGGGATCTATCACTCTTATGTCTGTGAGAGTTGAACAGAAACACGATTTTTTCTTCAAAGGACAAAGCCAGCGTCTTCAGATGAAACGAGTTGCTAGAAGTCTTGAGATGTGGGAATAAAAGGATGTGCAATACACAATCCCTAGTAGGGGTAATCGATGAGGGATGTACCGTATTGCAGACTGCCCTAATTGGTAGCAGTAAGCAAGTTGTCTTGACTGTCGTTAATGTATGCGTGATGCTGTGACGGTACGATAGTTACACTAGGTGAGAGATGCAGAGGCAACATGAGATAGTGCAGAATGTGCTGTGATAACAGATATTAAAAAGAGGGAAGGAATCATACCTGTGCGGTCGACTGTGATGCCTAGTCCAAACGCAGATGTGTCGCAGATTTTCTGTCCAGTGTGAGAACGGAGAACGATCGGCGGATCTTTGTGCCCTGGCATGTGCTCTACCGAGTGAGTTTAAGTGATGTTAGTTCAAGGTCCAAGTAAATTGAGGGTGAAGAAGGGGAACAGTTAAGTGAAGACATGTGATAAATGTTCACTGTGATGTCCCTGGAGGCAGATGCAGCACGGTTGACAAGTTGCGGCAGATGTAATGAAGGGACGCAGAGACATTACCTTCACTGAAACTCTGAGTAATTTGACCAATAAAGAGGTTGTGCTTGCTTTGATAGTGCTCACCTAATAGGCCTGATGCAAGACTGGCCGAGAGGCTTGGATTGTTCAGGGTGAAGAAGAGAGACGTACTTGAGCCAAGGAGGGAAGAATATACGTGTAACGTCAGACTTTGAAGGCAGGCACGAGACGAACGCGTGTTGGCGGATGAAATTAAGCGGTTACCCCAAAAGAGTTATGACGTCTAGGTGTAGAGGTCGAGTTTGTGTTCTTGTTGAAGACCGCAATGCTCAAAAACGGGTTGGCCCTAGAGCCGAGGTGCGCTTGGGTGAGGAGGAAGAGTGGGGGGGGGGGGGGGGGTGGAGGAAATAGAGAATATATACCCAATATGGACCCTCGGGTGAGGCAGGTGTGGTGTGGGAGACGCAACGTGGAAGGTGCGGAAGGTGGAAGAAAATGGGAGATCGGATCAGGTTATCGAATTTCAGGCACTGTCCTCAACACTTACGGCAAGAGGCTGGTTCACCCAAGGTGACACGATGGCTGTCTGCGACGAGAAGAGCAGTTTTAGCTCAACCATAACGATTGGTACTCTTTCTGCGAGTGGGGAGGAGGGAAGGTGGAATATAGGGCAGATGAGAATGAAGATGGAATACCTCATATGGTATAGCCCGATTGAAGTGAGATGGGGATGAAAATCACGAGCCTGAATGGGCAGCCCGCTAACGGATTCACTTAATTACGGGATGAAGACCTCACATGGAGTTGTCGAGTGAAGAAAGACAGGTCAGGACAAGGAAGACATGTATGTATAGGCGGGTTGATATTATTTTACTAACATGTACCTGCCATTTCGTGAGTATTCCGTACACGACAAAAGTCCTCCCAAGTATTCCAAAGCACCTATGAGGGACTTCGTGCAGCTAGAGGATGATGCTGTAATCCCAGGCCAAAAAGCAGGCGAAATTGCTTGTGGTGAGAGGTACTATCAAGCTCAGTATCCCCAGTGTCTGAAAATGATATCGTGGTAGTAAGACTTTAGCTCTTCCTGTAAAGTACGTTACAAAGGAAGGGTTCGGCGAGGACATTTGATGATACATAGAGTAAGAATTATTATGGTTGTCGTTGACATCCAAGTCGGGTATTACATCCTGCTTCTTGAAGCCTCTCTAAATCTAAGTGTTACTGACATGCTGTACAGCCGGCTCAGCAGCCCGGACAACTATGGCCCGATTCCTCTCATCAAGGGGTAACATTACCCAAACACTTTGCCTCGCCCACCATGGGCGAGGGGGGGGCCCTTTGCCCCTTAGAAACCCAAAAATCCAAGGCGATGCCGAAATGTTTTTTGATACAGTAAATATCGGGCACACCTTCCCTAGAGATCTCTAGGCTAGGTGGCACCGGATGTGAAAGGAGAATCACGCCGACTCTCAGGATCTCTCATCCTCTTCCGGCACGGACCGGAATTGCCGCTCACGGGGCAGTGGATTCATCCGGAGAGGGCTGTCGTCCACGTCCACGCTGTTGTGCCGTGACGTGCCGGGACTGATGTTGACGCTGAAGTAGCTCGACCGCTGGTCGTGGCTCATCTGCTGGTGGCTCTTACCGAAGGTCATAGTGAAGCCGTTGAGGATCTCCTGGTGTCTGAGGTTGGTTTCGTTGAAGGGCCGCTCGCGCGGGTGTCTCTTCTCCTCCTTCATGGGCTTCTTCTTGGATTTCTCCTCCTTCGTTGAGCGCCAGCCGAATGTCTTGGCCAGGCGGAGGGCGGGCGACTTCGGTGGTTCAGAGCTGTGCGGCCCACCCTGACTGGGCTCGCAGATAGACTTGCGGCGGCGGAAGTGGTCTCGAATAGCCATTGAGTGTGTGTGTGTTTGTGTATTGTGACAGATGGGCTTCTGAAGAGTGAGTGATGATAAGGCGAGTGTGATGATGTCAAGTATTGATTGCCCGAGTCGTTTGGATGTTTGTATAAGAGTTGTTGTCGGTAAGGTATACTCGGCTCTTTTCCGGGCGTTGTAGGTGTTTCTTTACAGGCCGCGGCATGAACCAGAAAAGTAAGGGGGGCCTAATGGTATTTAACAAGGCGTGTCCAAAGGCGAAAAACCCTTGGCAGCAGGGGAAAGAGTCGGGTGTGGCAGGCCCGAAGAAAGCACCGTTGAAAAGATCCAAGGCGGTGCCGTGGGCGTCGTTCGAGGTCCTTTCTAGACCCGGCGTTGCAGCGGCCGGTGTCTGTTAGCCGCTGCTTTCACTACCCGCAGGCCATATGCAAGGCTCCCATCCCACAGACTAACACCTCCACATCATCCGGGCCAGTGATCGGCCTTCGAGTCCGCGCTATTCCGTGTGCTTGAGTGGTAAGGTTCCTGTATGGCGCAGCGGCCTTCCAACTCGTGCGCGGGGTTCTGTGGATGCGGGGCGTCGTCATCCCAATACCCTCTAGCTTGGCCATTGTTCTGGGCCAAGCTGCCTCGTGGTTGGCGGAACTGGTAGGCCGGAACCCCGATGCTGTCTTTTTGCTGATGATCGAAAAGATCGCCAACGCGGCGGAGTCGCTGTCTTTCGATGGTCTCGACCCGGTCTCGGAGTTTCATTGTTCTGGAAGATGGCTGTTCCAAATTGTTTTCTTTGAGAAAAGTCGTACCATCACCCTACAGTCCCGGCTAGGCCGCCTAGCGCGGCCAAGCTCTAGATTCAAGCCTTGTTCGGGTGCTAGGTAGACCAATTACATACAGCTCGCTACCGCCGTGAACAAGGAATCGCGGCTTTGCAAGGAAGCTGAACACACGCGCATACATGTCGAAAGAGCATTGGTTCGTACATATCTATCCCCGAATTTTCTTAGCCACTTCCGGAACGTTACTAGAAGCCAAGTCACAATCCCCAGACGGCTTCCAGGCTCGAGCCAGGGCCATCGTCAGGCTCTGCCTTATTCCACTCAAGTTTGTAGAAGGTGATGCAAGCAAACAAAGAGCGTTGCGTAGCACACGCATTCCTACCCTGCTCGTACTGCTTTTGCTCTACAATTTACCCACTCACCGAGATGTGCACTCGGCCCCGAAGACACCAGCACTACTAGATCCAAGCCCGCCCAAAGCTGTCAGGCCCCACACCAAAGCTGCGGACTCCCAGTCCAGGTCGCTATCGGGCAACTCGTCGCCCTCTACTGCAGCACGGCTTTCCGCAGGACTCGGTTCGTAGGCATCTTCTGACGCCTCTTTCGGTTCTGCCGTAAGCTTTCGGGACCGCCCTCGGCGAATGCTTCTAGACGCAGGCGTCTCTGAAATTGTCATCTCTTCGGACTTAACTTTGGATGGGCGGCCCCTGCGTCGTGTGGTACTGGCGCCGGTTTGGCTAAGCGATTCTGGTTCCGGCGTTGATTTATCGACTCCTTCCAGAAGTCTGGGTGGTGACTGCGCTCTCGAAAGATCTTTCTGGACGAAGGGAGTTGCGGAGGCTAGAATGTCGTTCACATCCAACGCACGTGTTGCTGCCCATAACCCCTGGCTGGCCCCGCTGAGCAAAACGTCCCATGCCACAGCAGCTACAACAGGGTGATCGGATGCCGACCCCAAAACCTTGCCGATCGCCGTTGTTGTCCGCTCCCAAGTCGAGCGTTGGCCTTTGTCAAACGGTAGGAATCGACTGTGGCGGTGGAAGTGGGCATCCGGCGTATTGTAGAGCAGACCAAGTGCGGTCTCCTTAGCATGGAAAACGAAACTTGCCGTAGACACAAATCGGAAAAGCTCAACGAAGATGCCGTATGCTCCGTGAGCGTCGCTGTACACTGTTCCCCAGCTGGCCGGAACAACGGAGGGGATAGCAACAGGAGCGAACGAAAGAATCCGCCGGGCCACTGCAATCTTGGCAAACGTGGCTGTGCTTGCCGTTGAGGGTGCCCAGTAGATCAGGACATATGTGGTGCAGAACGAGGCCAGGAGCAACGCTGGGTGTGGAAGCCAATTTGCTGGCTTCGGGGGAAATACTCTGTGGCGCAAACGCCCAACTGTAGAAGTCGGGCGCTCTTGGTGTGCGGCGGCAGTTGGAGCTGGCGTGAGAAGCAATGCCAGATAAAATAGGTTCTGGGCGAAAGACAAGCTGACGAGATGTGCCAATGCAAGATAGGCCCAAACGGAAGGGATGCTCCGCCGTCGCCCTTCAACAGCCAGCAACAAGCTCCATGAGATCGTCGCAAGTTCGATCTGCTGTCCCCACCAGAACCGGCGAGCCTTCTCCGCGACAATCTCCAGAGCGTCCATGTGGACTGAAGTATCAGTCAGCCAGCGACCTGGATAAACCCGAGTCGCGTTTTGGCTGGGTAAAAGCCCATGATCGCCATAGAAGCTAAAGAGTGGTGAGTAAGTGGGACAAAGAAGTTTGACCAAGGCGAAACGAACCGAACTGGGGCTTCGACTCCTCGCTGATCCGCCCAGACGCGATATGAGAGCTTTGCATAGCTCAAAGCCCAGTAACCTGCAAAAGACAAGCTGATGAGAGCCAAGCCTGAAAACAGAGGTGCGAGCGTTGAGCGTCGATCGAGCCTTGCTCTTGTCCTCTGAGACGGCGGCTGATCGTGATACGCTATGTACAAACTTCGAGCGACAGTGAAGCCGAGATATATCACTGCAAGCGCGTGACCGCCGACAAGGCTCAGAGGCAGATACCTGAAGACCGCATTAGATGAACACTCTCTAGCAGATCTTCAGCCGGGGCAAAACGCACTTTACTCCCGGTTCTAACGGCACCGGCGCCATGTTTTCTTGCACTGGCTGATTGTCTGCTGTTCTTTGGTGGGTATTGTAATGTTGTGAGGTAGTGGGAAAGTTGGCTACACTGGCGGAAAAGTTGAAGAAGCTTGACCTCTGCGGTCAGAGGATGCAGGTGCGGCGCGCGTCATCGTCACACAGTTGCATACGTTCCCTGAAAGCTCACTCGACTGTTGCTCCTGCCGTTATTGATCTCAGACCGATCCGTACAGCTACCTACATCATTCATAACAAATGGCGTGTCGTCATGTAGCGGTACTGGCTGGGGTCTCTAGCGGCAAGTGGATCCTCGAAGTTGAGCACGGACCTGAGTACATATTGACCTGGTCGGTCCGGAGAAACAGAAGTGGCGGCAGCACTAGCGCCGAATCACAATCAGCCCCACCCCTCGCAGGCCATAAAAATCTCTTCTCACGATGCGAAAGGTCTTCTTCTTCTTTCTTCTTCACTACATTAGTATGGGTTAAACTTACACCGTCATGTGTATTTTAATTCCAATGGCGGCTCCGCCATGCGGCTTGCTGAGGGTTGTCCTGTTCTCCGTGGATTTCCTTCCGTTCCCGGCCCCCTAAATAAAATACCATGTGAACACCTTTCCTTATCAGCCGAGTACGACGACTCATCCTGGTATTTGACTGTGGGGTGGTCTCAACATCCTTTTTGAGGAGTAACTTAAGATTATTGAAACGGTATCTACGATGCCGGTGGCCTGTTTTCCCTTTTAGGCAGGCACATTGGCTCAAGACAGTGTCGCGAGAGGTCCTGCATGCGGCCCAGGTTCTAATTCGAACCGCTGAAAGCAAACTGCTGCGTTCAAGCGCGATTGGAGGCAGCAGTATCCGTATAACAACGGCTATTTCCGCTGCCACCGTGACTTTCCGGCCCACTTCCGCAGAGACCAAGCATTCGCATCTACCACAACGTTGACGGGATTTCGACGTGCTAAGATGCAGAGGTCACAAATCTTAGATTGTTGCATGACATGGCAATCAAGTTTGGTCCGATCAGATATAGCTCATGACACTGAGAGCAAATTTAATCTAGCCATGGATCCACAAATGGAAACTTGCCCATCCTCAGCCATGTCGGTTGCTAAGTTTTCTCATGATGGACCGATGAGGTCTGTTTTTGCCCGACGCAAACCCCTGCTGAAGTGGTTATGCTTATCTGACCGGCTGATCAGACGTAAGCACCACCCTTGCTGCCACGGCCGTTCTTCCAGACCAAGAAAACGAGAACAATAGTGGTCATCGCGAGACCGAACGTCACAAATTGGACAGCCTGATCAGCAGTGGCCTTCTTGCAGTTGCCCAGGAGTCGGCCTTCGGTCATATCTGGGAGTCTTTGCCCCTCTGAGTTCACAGCTCCCCCGTTGATGAGAGCATTGTGCCATTGCGCGTCCTGCTCCTCATTGGTCTTGGGGTGGTCGCAGGTCACTCCACGCAACCCGATGGCAAATGCCTACTTGAACGTTAGCGATCATCAATAATCACTAGAACCAGCAGACGTACGATGCCACCACCAAGCAGTAACAGTCCACTTAGAGCATCAGCAGCCATGACAACGAGAGCTGGAACTGCGTCAATGAATGCAGAGGCAAGACCCAGGATAGCCACTGCCAGCCCGAACCCGCCAGTGAATGTTCCATATTTTGTCGTCGTTGGGGCGTCGCCGACTAACTGGCCCTTTACAAGGTCGACGGATAGACCGAGGACAACGATGGCCATGAGTCCCTACGTAACGTGCAAATGTCAGCCATCACGATCCCCTAAGGCGGTGTGATTCGGATGCCACGAACCTGGAGGGACCACATGGCTATGCTGATGAGATTCAACATCTTCGTTGGTAATCGAGTGATCACTGTGTAGTCTATAGGTATTCGAGGTCTTATCGGAGCGGCCCAATGGCTTCTTTCAGCGATATGTCTGCCTAAAGTTCGAGCGAGTAACATACAATACAAACAAGGGCAGGATGAAGACGTTGGTACGACGAGGAAGAGGAATTGAACGGTCACTTATATAATGTACTTCAGTCGAAGACAGGTTTATTCCCCACCGCGTGGTGACACTCAATGAGACAGGCAAACAACGGTAAAGATGATCGTTGTTGGCAGCCCCCAAGAGCTGAGGCGGCACAGCAGCAATTTCTCACTCGGCCCCCAAGGCTCATGTGGCATGTATATTGATCTTCCTGCAGGTTTGCGGTCCAACGGACCAGTCATCAGCAAGTCCCATAGTCTGTGGTTTGCCTGCCATGCAATACTCGCCGGGTTCCGACAGGGCGCTAATATGTATTGTCGGCCACAAACCACTTGGAGGCTGCACCGTGCCTTCTGTTCCTGGTCTTGAAAGAGGGCTTAGACTTTGTAGCAGACCAACAAGCGACCGGCTAGCCTCACTCCGATCAAGGGTTAAACCTGATTCCACACATTGTCCAGTCTTGGCTAGCCGTCGTATCAGCGTTGTGAAGGTATCCGGTTGGACGAAAGGAAATGGGTTAAATGGGGGCTGTTGGCTACGGGAAAGCAACCAACGGTGGCTTTCCGCCGCGGCTGAGCTGGAAGGATCAACTAGCAGCGACTGAGTGGCTCGGATGATGGATTGTTTGCACGTTTAATCTTTGGAAACAGCAATTCAGCCAACCCGTCCTGCTCGTTACCTAACGTTCAGCCGAGTTTTCTGTACGTTCGGTAGGACAGAGACGATCAAATCCTTGTCCCACAACTCCTGAACTCACCTCCCTTCGCGAAGAGGATATGAAGAGGTTGGATGCTGAGCTAACATGCCCTGCTGTCCAGGTATCCAGGTACCACCTGCTGACTCAGCTCTAGAGCTTAATGGAACAGCGTCGATGAGGTAAGCCGGAGAATCCAGAGTTGAGCCTTCCGAGAGATAGCCGGAATAAGTGGGGGCTCAACTGTCAAATTCGTTTGCAGCAGGTTGCATCCGTCAGCTTCTACTGCCACTGCACCTCGAACGCACGGGCCAAGTCGCGACTGGTGTGCCCAAATTTTTTCGATAGCTTCCATCATCGGCCTGCCTGCTCGTAAGCCCACGACTCCTGTCCGTCCACACGTCCCAAACTCCGATCCCCGGCTTCATCCCATCCGCCCATCGTCTATAATATTTCGCCATGTCGTCACTCTGGGATACTTTTTCTGGTCGCAAGTCCTCTCAGAAGGATGCCGGCGCTCCCCATACCTCTTCCGCTGCCCAAGAACCCACAACCACCTTCAACAGCCCGCCCGTGACCACCGCAACCCAGTTCGACCCTTCAGCAGGATCTGGCGTCGAGTCTTTTCTCCAAAGTTCCGCTTTCGCCGACCCGGCGCAACTACATCCCCTCTCCGGCCTGAACAAAGACACGCTCGAATACCTCTCTCTCGAAGATGCGACCCTGGCCGACGGCCCGGGCCAGTCTGCCCTTCCCTCTCGAGGCTTCACCGACGACCTCTGCTACGGAACCGGTGTCACATACTTGGCTGCCCTTTCGATAGGAGGAGCATGGGGTCTCCAGGAGGGCCTGAGAAGATCCGTCAACCAGCCGCCGAAGCTGCGCCTCAACTCCGTGCTCAACGCCGTCACCCGCCGCGGCCCTTTCCTCGGCAACTCAGCCGGTGTCGTCGCCATCACCTACAACCTCTTCAACTCTGGTATCGGCTACTTCAGAGGGAAACACGACGCTGCAAACACCATCTTGGCCGGCGCGCTCAGCGGAATGGTCTTCAAGAGCACACGGGGTGTGCGACCCATGCTGATTTCCGGTGGTATCGTGGCCTCCGTGGCTGGTACCTGGGCTGTAAGCCTTGGCCATTCCAAGCTCTCTCCGATTGACCTGGCACTAATCGATCCTCCATAGGTTATTCGCAGCACTTTCTTTGCCGCTCCGGAGCCTGCGCACTCTGAGCGAGCCACCTTGTAATTTTACGACATGAAAAAAAGTCTCACGAGTCATCATCTTCGTGGAATCTACCCCGCGCCACTAATGAAAGTCCATTACCTCTGCGGATCACAAATGGATCCGTGGTCGACACCGCTCGCCCGATGCGAGCTTCTTCTGTCTGTTGTTTGAGTAAGAAATTTAGAGCGCCTCAGAGGAGTCTTGGGCATTGTGACGGACGATCTCTCCTCTAGCGGACCCGTGTACAGTATTTTAGGAAGGAGCATTAGAAGACCGCATCACTGAGTGGTAGTGGGCGTTGGGTGCCTGTTAAAAAAAAAAAAGGGCAACATTATGCGTTCTTCTCAGTTTCCTGCCGAATCACAACCATGTTGCAAATCCACCCGCCATTTTATGGGCACGGAGCTTCGTCGACATCCAGCCATGTACGGGCTGCATCTATTATATTCTGATACACCAGACACTATGAAAAATCCCTCACTAAATAATCCAATGCGAGTCTCAAGGCTGTTGCGAATAAGCGCTGTTTGGCGGAGACACGTCCACTACTCAGTGCTCCCACGCAAGACCTTGGTCTATGAGAATGTCAAATCATATACCAATGCGTCCCTCAGCCTGAAGCTAGTCTTCTCCCATTCTGTCTTCGCGCTTGAGGCCCTTTTTTTGTTCAACAATCGACGCGAGCTGATCGAAGTCAATAGGCCTCTCGAGCAACAAGCCAATGCTAAATGCGGTCTCGGCACTTTCCAAAATCGGGGTTTCTAAGGGTACCCTGCCCTCCAGCTTCCGAATATCGGGCAGTAGTTTTATCAGTTTTATTTGCCAAAGCTGTAGCAAGTCAACAATCCAGATTCCCTGTCAAAGAAGCGGGCAAACAGACCTTGGCTATGGCGATGGATTTTCCCTCTACCTGGCCCTCTGTCTTCATCTTATCAAAGACGTCTTTGCTGTCGAGTTCCGTGAAATGCTCCTAGCTTTCAGGACTTGCTACAGGACGGCCTGTATCCACAATCGAATACACCCAAACGTCTTTCTGCTTCTCGAGATCCCGAAGCCAAGTCTGGTACAAGGTGGCTGCAGCCCTTTGGGGAGGGCTCGGTTGAGACTGGAAGACCTTGTCGATTCTGAGAAGATAGTGCTGCTGAACACCCACCCAGCCGTCACCCTTCAGACCTGACATGGAGACATAGTTATTCTCTATTCGTTTCGTAAAGGCTCCGAAATCAGCCCAGCTGGGCCAGGTTGATTCTTCTAAGACCACTTCTCCTGACATGTAGAGGTGGACGAGGACGACATTGAAGCACTCGCTGGCGAGAAGCGGGGAGGCACGGAAAGTTGACAGTCTAATTTGGGCAGCCCGTTGGGCCTGCGAAACGAATATCAGTATGACTTCATGTTTGGCCGATGGAAGGAGTAACTGCGCTTGATATATTCATACCTTTTCTTTGGCCCAGAGGCCATTGCGGATCGACTGCGGAATAAACTTGGGCTTTTTGGTGCCCACGGGGCCGAAAATACCATCTCCTAGAATCAGAGGTTCATCGTCAGATGTGAAGTCCTTAACCTCCTTGTCCAGACAATCATGTAAAGCCAAAAGCTGGTGGTCTGATAACGACTGAATCGATGATTGTAGATCGTCATGCCGCAGACTGAGGGGTTCATCGAGGTATTGTGTTTTTGGGGGGAGCGGGGTCGAGACGTCGCTGGGCAAGAAGATGCATCCGCCGAGCTCGTGAGATATGTGAGTTCCATCGTTTGATGACCATGGCTTGTACTCGTAAGATGAGACGTGCCGTGACCTTGCTCGCATGTTGTCCAGCTCAAGGTCGATAAGTCTGTCTGCAAGGATGCGGATTTCATCACTGCGCTCCATTTTGGTTGGTTACTTTCCAAGTGCGGCTTGTGGTGATTTTCCGGGTATGGGAGGAGATCAGGTTGCTGGTGGAGATGGTGTTGGGCACGAAGCTGAAGTTCGGCCATCTACTCATGGCAGGTGCCTCTGGCGTGGCACTGCTAGACCGAATCTACCTGCTGTCTCCGGTCTGGCGACAACTCTCACCTTCTCCAGGTATTCCAAACCTAGGTAGGTACCTATAATCAGCAACCTTCAAGCAGCAAACCACCCTTTTCCCTTACCCCCGTTTTCTCGACCCCCTTTCTTGTCTCCTAGCCCATATCAAGTACCGTCAAAATGTGTGGATGTTGGCCATTCTCGAAGGCTCACTACGACAACGAAGACCCCCCCCTCGTATATCGGCACGTTTGGGACGGCCAAAGATACGTCATGGAGCTTGTAAGTGTGACATTTCTTATTGTACCGTAACCTACCTGCTCTTTCTCTACCCCTATCTGCTTGATAATGGTGATGGCGATTTACCCCGACCCGCCTCTATCCACCATCTCAAGATCCTGTAGACGCCTTAACAGGCTTTCTTGCAGCCTCACCGAGGTGAGGTGAGCGGCTGCTGTAAGCCGTGAGTATCGAGCCACAGCGGGTTATCATGCGGCTGGTGAAGGGAATCAAGGATTTTCTTGCCATGGACTAAAACCCAAATCTTCTCCTGCTCTATCATCCTTTGAAAACTTCACCCTGTGCTCATCCAACCTGGGGATAAGTGGCGAGGTGAAAGGAACCATCTCATCTGGCCTTTCATCCATCAAAACTTGAGACCTGGACTCTCTCCCGGATATTCCGGATAGGATCTTACTCCTCGAAACAAAAGGAGACAGAGCCCTCGAAGAAAACACTGCCGGAGTCGAGTCTCTCATAGAATACTGCCACATTCGACATGAAGTCCCCGAAAACGAAGTCGGGTGACAACAGCACCATCCCTCGTCAGGTGCGCTTCAGGAACGACAACAGTGGCCACGGAGCCTCCTTCCCAATTACCCAGGAAACCGAGACCTCGGCTGCTCCTGCCTTCAGCGGCCCCGAAGAGGACCATAGCGAAGGCGTCGGTGTTTTTATCCACACATCCACCAACCCCTCCGCCTCGGTCAACCTTGGCCACAACTTCCCTGCTGCCACTCCTCACTTCGGTCAGGTTCCTCACCAGCCCAATAGCCCATTCATCCCCCACAATTCATTTCATCACGGTTTCATCAACGAACCAAGCACCTTTGCACCTTTCGGAAAATACAACCCGTACGGTCTCCAAGATCCTCATCCCGTCAACATGGCCGACTATCAAAACGCCGCTCCCCCGGCTGGTGGGCTTCATTTTCAGCCACCTGTCCCAGACACCACCCACGGTGTCATGCAGCACGTCTATGTGCCTCGGTTTGACAACGGCATACCGCCCGGCGCTTTCTATCATGTCGGTCTCCCTCAAGCCCAGGTCTTCCCGCTGACTCCTATTGTTGCTCCGCGGGCAGCCCCAGTCATTATTGGCCCGCCTCTTGTTCTTGTGCCTCATTATTATGCAAGTCACCAACAACCTTTACGCTAGTGCCGTTCGATGCTTCGGATGTCTATTGAGTCAAGTGGCTCAGGGGGCTTATCGAGGATGCGGATCTTCATCATCGATTTGACGTCTCGTTCTCATCTCTTTTTTCTCAACCTATACCTCCTAGAGTCTTATGCTGACTTCAGATTTCTAGCAACAGCCTGCCAACAATATCACCTATATCGGCCAGGCTCCTCAGAACACCCAGTTCGTCATGGCCCAGCAGCCTATCATGCAGCCTGTCATGCAGCCCGGCGTGGCTATGCCTGGCCAGCCCATCATGCTCCAAGCCCCTCCGATTGCTATGAACGGTCCTCCCATGTTCCAGGGTGCCTCTACCATGGGCATGCAGATGCCGGGCGGCAGTGGTGGTGTTCCGGTCTTTGCAGGTAATGCTCATCTCCCCCCTGATGTCACCGGATTCGGCAAAACCGCAGGCGAGATTGCCTTGGAGCAAGCTCAGTTCGCCCACTCGAACGGTCTCTTTGAGCCCCAGGACTTCAAGCCTGCTGATGACGACCCGTCCCGCTACTATCCTGTTCGAGAGGTTGACGGTAACTGGACCCAGCGCAATCGTTTCACTATTGACAACCTTGGCGACTGCCGCTGGTATATCACCAACGAGGGCTATTTCTACGCTGTCCGGTTGCCCAACTAGAGCAGTCTTTTAGTACGGGTAAGTCGATCTGGACTGCGGCCGCCTGGAGTGTAATGCACTAACATCCAACGAGCCTAGCAGATGACATGACATGATGATTTGCGATGATGATGCAGTACAGGCTTGCCTGTAAGCTACGATAAGAAGACAAAGAGATATCATATACTGATCGCGGTAGATGATTTCGACTCCTGGAAAAAATGTCCTGCGAGTCCACGCTTCCCCGCCGAAGCCCCCTGAGGAAACATTCTATCCTCACCACCCAGTTTACCAAGTTAAGTAAGCCGACCGAGCTCAAGCGATCTCTTTGCGAAGTCTAACATAGAATCAGACAGGTATCACGAACACAGCATTCAATCTACGAGTGTCTGATAAAAACACCATTGGTGAATAGGGAGGTCGGATTTAGATGTGCGGGTTGGGAGCGTAGGCCGTTATTTCCTATGCCTACAAGCTACACAATGCGTTTGCTTACCAACCGTTGAGTTGAATACGTCAATCGAAACTGGATGTGGCTCAAGATAGGTGGTTTGAGCGTAGGTCAGCATCTCCATGCTGAGGCTCATTGCGAATCTCTCTTGAGAAGTCGCATCGCACCTACCCTAGACAGAAAGACTGAGCCCCTGAGAATCAGATACGAAATCCATTTTTGTTCGTGGTATTGTGATTTTACTGCTAAAGTTCGTATTTCACCCTCTTAACTCGGGAGGCAATTTGAACAGGATGTCTGTCGTCTGGCACTTCATTTCCTCAGCTTAGCCATTTTGACCGACTTACAGAGACAGAATGACACAAGTTGGCCTAAAGGTTCTCCCTGGCCCTTGGAATATGTCTATAGAACTACAAGCGTACCTGAGGAGTCAGGCTTCAAATTTTTGATGGTTCTTTCCTAATCGTAACGGTTCAGGCATTTGCCTTGACTTCGCCTTCCGTTCTTCATGTTAGCGGCCTTTCAATGTTTTTTTGTTCACCCACAGAACGCCGTGCTCTCTCCTTCAACCCCAAAACTTTCTACCATCATTATGAAATGGTGAAATTCTAGTATAATAGGCTGCTTTCATCACGGGCGTACATTGGTGACCGGTGTTGGTCTACTTTACGAAACCATTGACTAAGTCGCCTAGGCAATCAACCACAGCCATGACGCGCAAGACCCGGAGCTCTACCATCTGCGAGTGGGCTCTTGGGGTCAGCGTCGAAGAGTATTGCAACTCTGTAGACCGTCGTAGAAGCAGGAAGTCCAGTGGCAGACAGCGCATCAGCGTCGAGATCTCCACCGACGACGAGTCTGAGGAAGACACGGTAACGATTACGTACCCTCGCACCAACCTCGGCAAGAACTCCACCGGTCACTCGGGTGTCAAGAAGGTCCGTTTTGACAAGGTCGCTCCAAAGTCTGCGCTGAAGACGGCCGACTCTGGTAATGACTCTAAAAGTGAGTCTGAATATCCGCCTGACTGCACTCATATAGAGCGTGTGAGAACAGACGAAACTAAATACGGCAGGAAAAGGCGGAAACAAACCATCCAGGAATGAGGAGACTTCCGAGTCCGAGTCAGATTCCAAATCTAGGAAGAAGAAAAAAGGCGACAAGGAAGTGAAGAAGAAGGTAGTAGAATCTTCATTAGAAAGCGAGGATAGCGAAACTGAGACGACAGAGACCGGCACCGAGACAGACGAGAGCGAAGAAGAGACACAGCCGCCCCCCAAGAAGAAGAATACCGACGCTTCCAAAAAGCGAGAAAAGACGAAGGACGCAAAGAAGTCCTCGAGGAAGAGCAGCGAGAACGTCGCCATTGCCGACTCCGAGCTGAATAATGTCGGTCCTTCCAGCAAGAAGAAACGAGAGATAGATGCACCAAAAAAGAAGGAGACATCCAGGAATGTCGAAAGGCACCAGAAGTTGAGACCCGAGGCAGCCCTGTCCCCTCACTTGCGTCGGCCAAATCTCATCATGCCGATCCGCGCCGAGGTTCTCCAGGTTGAGCATACTATTGAGGGTGTCGAAGACCCCCGACCCAACGCCTTTCACGATCCTCAGCACGGAGTTGTTCGGGTCTATCATGGCCCAGCCTATGGAAACCCTTACGGAATGTTGTATCCTGCCCGCGATCCGAACAAGGCTCCTTTGCCCATGGGCGTGCCCCATCCTCTGCAGAATCCCTACTTCCACGGATTCGCCAACCCCACAAACCCCGGAGACAATAACTTCAAGGGCCAGTCTCCATGGGGTGCTGTACCGATAACCTGCATGCCTGGAGGACCTCCCGTCATGGCGCCGGTCGATCCGATGCAGATGCAGATGCAGATGCCGACGTGGTGGGGTCCCATGTCTCCAACGAAAGCTGGTTCACCCAAGGAATCTCCGAAGCCCGTCATGTCGGGAGCTCTTCAAGGTGAAGGAGCATCTACGGGCGCCAGAAATAAGGATAAGGGATGGGACACGAATGTTGGACCTCAGTATACCAAGACCCCATCCCCTGTGACGAAGCCGGCCAGCCCCAACAATGTCGCTCCGGTCTCTCCTATCAACATCAACCTGACGGTGAACCCAAACACTCCTTGGGCTGCCTTCGCCAACGGCATTAGCAAGAAGTCCAGTCCGGACAGGAACGGGTCGCAGACGAATGGCGGTGGATCCAATGGAAGCAAAAGGACATGGGGATCGAAGAAGACTACCGATTGGCAGCCGATCGCTAGCGGCCAACACCCGGATCTCGAATGGGGTGCTCCCGCGAAGAGCCACGAAAGCACCAAGGGAAGCAATTCAGCCTGGGCTGCGACTGCTGGCAACGGAAGCAACAATGAATGGCACACTTCGGGCAACAGCCAGAAGAACGATGCCCAGGCGAATTCTGGCAGCGATGGCTGGCCAACGACGAATGAAACCACCTGGGGTAACTCCAAGACCAATCAAGCGGTGGCCATGGAAAACGATATATGGGGAGCGTCCAACAATCAGTCAGGCGATGCTTGGACTAGCACAGAGGGAAACTACAACAACTGGCCAACGGGTTCGAACCACTCTGGCTCGAAGAAGTCAAGCAAGAGCCAGCATAACAGCGGCAACAACCGAGGTCCTAATGGTCAACCGCAGTCGGCTACTAAATGGGATGAACAAGGAAATAACGTCGGCTACTCGGGGCGTGTTGTCTCGAATGGCTCGAACAAGTCGAACAAGCCTAGTAAAAATACGCCCCAGCCCTCCACTAACGGCGACTGGGATAACAATGCTGGTCCAACGACCGACAGCCCCGTGGGTAACTCGTCTAACAAGAGCAACGGATCTAAGCAGGGCTCGAAGAAGGCATCCAAGAACGGGGATGGATGGGCCAACATGAGCAACTCGGCTTGGACCACCGACAATAACGCCGTGCCGACGAACAGTAACGGCTCGAACAACTCCCATGCGCCGAAGAACTCGAACAGCGGAGGCAAGGCCGGTGACGGTGCTGGATGGGGTCCCGGGACCACGAGCGACGACAATTGGAACCCAACTGCAACAGAAATGAGTAAGGCCTCGAGCGGCAGCAAGAGCATGCCAGGCGCCTGGGACAAAAACCCCCCCTGGGGCGATACATCTATGGCCCAGTCGACTGGCGGTGCGGCGGATAACTGGTGAGGCTGGTGTCGATGGCACAGCTTGCCCGAAGCTGGACAAGCGGTGCCTATGTATTATTGGGAGGAGGGAAAAAGGGCCGGCATTGATGGGTGGTGGTTTGAGAGAGGATGCATACTGATTTGCTTGGGCCATGTCTTTTCGACATTGTCACCGCCCGCCTTGGCCGTGGTTCCGAGATCCGAAGCACATTTGGGTTTTTTTCTTCTTCTCTTTTTTCTTGAGATTGCATCTTTAGGGGGTAAAGCGAGGGGGCGTGCCTGGGGCGATCGACTTCTTCGTCTTTGGCACGGCATTATCGGGAGACGAGTCCAGGAGCAGCAATTATGGCGTCAGGCAAGACGGGAGAACGGGGCTCGTTCACATGAGCTTTAAGAGATTTACCATATGGGCGCGAATGGGCCAGGCCGTGATATCGGGCGCTTCCCCTGGGAGTCGGGTCAGCCAGGAACGTAGAAACATTGCAGCATACTGAGAAGCACATGGGACATCAGGAACGAGAACATTGGGCGACCAGAAGGAGTGAACATTGTGACGTTTGCTGCAATCTATAGCACGAGAGTTACCTAAAGCCACAACAGCCCTGCGGATCCAACAAGAGAGGCATCCCACAGGAATGAGATGGCCCAGTCGCGGGATCATGCGAGAGAAAACGACAAAAGCGATTGAGTATAACAAGACAGCGTTGCGATGCAGATAAAATGAAGTAAAGCTGAACACGAGAGGGAGGGTCCCCGACGAGCGAAGCGCCGTCCCAGAAAGCGCCCCCGAACGTGGCTTAACTCCGTCCACGTACACCTCTCTACTCCTCCTCGTCCTCGTCGCTCGACTCCTCCTCCGAGGCCTCCTCGAGCCACTTGATGAAGGGTTCGGCGGCCTTGCGGACCTTCTTAGAGGTGGACAGGTCGGTGTACTTCTTGCTGGCCTTGCTGCCCCACTTGATGGCGACCTCCTCGCTCAGCAGATCGTGGTTGTAATACAGCTGGAGGATCTTGACGATCTGGCCGTATATGTCGGGGTGATCCTTGCTAAGCTGACCGATGAGGCGCTCGGTACCACCGAGGAGAGCCTTCTCGTGGCGGTCGGAGGTGATGAACTAAGGAGAGGCAGGTCAGTCAGTTGTGGATCTCAATAGCACAATCATCGAGAGGTGAACGAACCTGCTTCATCATGCCGGCGCGCTTGGGAACCTGGGCGACAATGTTCTCGTCGAAGATGGTCTGGACCAGGACAAGGACGGCGCGGTGCTTAGTGTCGATGCCGAGCTCCTTGGCCTTGACAAAGATGTCAATGGAGTCGACATTGTCGATGCCGCCCTTGGAAGACGCCTCATCCTGGATCCAGGTGCCGAAATCGTCGTAGACGGTGTTGCCGGTGGCCTCGCCGTCCTCGTCATCGTCGTCGCCAATGTTAAGCTTCTGCTTGAACTCGCCGGGCAGCTGAGCCTGGCGGGCCTTGACGGCCTCCTCGCTCATGTCGACAGCCCACTCGTGCTCCTGGGTCTCAAAGTTGTCGATCTCGGGAGCCTCCTTCTTCATCTTCTCCAACTCGTCGTCACTACCAACGTCCTGGTCGTCAGCGTCGTTGGAGCCGTTCTCGGATCCCTCGCCGCCGCTTCCGCTTCCCTGGCCGTTCTCCTTGTTGGCGCCGTTGGCCTTGGCGCGGCGGGCGGCTTTGCGCTCGGCCTTGTCCTTCTTGCCCTTCTTCGGCTGGTTCTTCAGGATGTAACCGCTGAGCTTCAGGCGGAGGTCGACCTCGGAACGCTGGCCGCAGGCCTTGCAGTCGAGGAGGATGCGTCCGTCCTTAATGTTGACGTCGGTCTCGGGGTTCTTGCACTTCTTGCAGAGGACGAACTTGTTGATGAAGCCGTCGAGGTGGTCCTGCAGCTTGGCGGCGTTGTGGGAGCCGTTGATGATCCAGCGGTCGTCGGCAGGGTCGACGTTGGTCTGGGCACCGAGCTCGAAGCCGAAGTACTTGATGACATAGGCGCCTGGACGGGCGAGGGACTGGGCGACGCTGCTCAGGTTGACGACAACGGTCTTGATGCCGTTGCCCTTGCCCTCGATCTTGGTGACGATCTTCTCCATCTTGTAACGATAGAAAGCGTCTTTGACGTCGCGGCGAACGTTGATAAGGGAAGCCATGATTGCGGTTTTTTGATAGTTGAACGACTGAAGAAGGAGAGTGTTGGGAAAGTTATTGGTATAGGAGGCTGGTTATAGTGGGAAGTAGTGGGCTCGCGAAGCTGGTGATACTGTCGGTTGAGCGGACGGGTAGCATGAAGAAGCCGTTAAGGTCGGTGGGTTAGGATTGGAATCGACTGTATGGCAACGAAGCTGGTTCGGGGGAGGGAGCAAGAAGGCGGACTCAATGCTCAAGGATATTGTTGATGGACATATGGTAAAGCGAGACTAGATCGTCTTTGCTGTCGAGGATTCATGAACTCGTCTAAGTGACGGGATTTCAACCGACTGAGCTGATGTTGGGGCTACAAGGTTTCCGCGGTATGCGAAATGATTGCAGCTTGGGGACGAAGTGTCTGAAGACGGTGGTATTGTCGTGCTGATACATAAACTGCTATGTGCCGTGTACCGCGTGAGGGTGTCGTTGTATGTTCAACTCTCGCGGGGGTGAGGACTCGGCGGTCGTTAACGCTGCGAGAGAGGATGCTGCTGGTGTACGGTTTGCTGAGGATACGGTATGATGTTTGGGGCGAAGGTGGCGATGTTTTCTCAGGAGGAGAGGGGGAGGAGAGGTTTTGTACGGGTCACAGAGTTTACCGCGAGTGGGTACGACGTGCAGAGGATGCCTAAGCAGGGCAGTGAAGTGGGACTTGGGCAAGGTGGGTTTGGAGAGGATTGCGATATGTGCTCGATGGATCTCCGAGCGGAGGATTTTTGTTGCGATTTTTTTTTCTCTTTCTTTCTTGTGGGTGGGAAGAGAAGAAAACGGAGGTGACTGGGCTGGGTAAGTGGGCGAAGAGTTTTGGAGAAGGAGAAGAAAAAAAAGGTCCGAGTGGAGTGTGGTGTGGTGGGAGGAGGCGAGAAATGGGTTATGGGACAGAGTCAGGAAGTCGGGGACATATGGAAAACGGTAAAAAACTGTTCAATAATGGGGCGAGCACGCACTGATACGCTACCTTGCACACACCTTAGTGTACATGGTACACCAGGTACGCGGGCTGTGAGCTACATACCTTTAGTGCAGTGCCGTAGGTGCCGTCAGCAGGTAGATAGGTACTGTCACTACAGTCGTCTCAGCGCAATCCTTTCCACTAATTATCGGGTTTGTAGTGTCTGGAATGTTACCGGTAGTACAAAAATACCTACACCACCTACCTGCCTTGCTACGGGCGGAAAGTTTGGCAGGCCTGGCAGCCCGGCGAGCCCCTGCCTGCCTTGTACATAGTTTACCTGTCACTGGCGCGACACCTTCCAAACTTTGATAAGCTAGGTCGTCGTCGTCGTTGTCTTACGGGTGCCACCGGACCGGTCCAGTGTCCAGAATGCAACACGCACCACCATAAGGTAAGGAAGGTACCTACATATACATTCTGTCCTGTATAATATCGTGTACATGAAATGCAGCCCAGCCCACTTGCTGCCCTGACCGACCGCTCTCGGTTTACTGCCCGTAACTGTATGTAAAGGTAGCAGCTCACTGTCATTTGGCCTCATCCAAATTTTGTTCCGCGCTCTGTGTGGGTTTTGGATACTAACCCCGCACAGCAAAGACATCAGCCCAGCCCAGCTGTGCTTGTCAGCCTATCTGACTCTGCGGCGATGTTTCATGGTCTGGTAATTTTCTCTCCCTTTCCCTCCTCCGCTCCATCCATCGTGTGAATCAACCGCTTGGAAACACTTGAGACAACAAAAGGGGGAGACACTGGCGCGGATTCTATATTGGCTGAGGGAGGCTGCGACAGCTCCGCGCCGGGGGCACGGGCCTGTCAGCGGTCTGCCCCGCCTCGGAAGGTGCAAATCGCACAGTAAACGTATGGGCGTCAGGAGGGTGACACTGGGACAGGATATAAAGGTCACATTAAGCGACAAAAAATAAACCAATGAAGATGGGGTGTGTTAGGTGTGTTATCCCGTTTGCCATCCCATCCATGTGGGCCAGCAACCGCCCATTTCAGCTTCGCACGCTTGCAGTCTGCAGCACGCGCACGCGCGCCATCGCTCGCCTCGTCTCGCCTGACGCCGGCCAACGCTGCTGCAAGTCATCCCCGACTCGCTACTCGACCTGGCAGGCCAGGCAGGCCAAGGCGGGAGGCAAGCCAGGCTGCCTGAGCCGTCCACGTAACCATGCCCGGCCCCAGTGAGGCCAAAGTCACTGTTCATTGGCCGACGTGCTTTGTGAGGTTCTTGATGTCACTGTTGAGCTTAGACAGAGACATGCCAAGCCGTCTCATCTGTTACGAGGCACGATGGCTTTCCCCCCCCATTCACATCCCTTCTCCAGGTGCACCGAGATGTTGATCAAAAAGTGACCAACCGCTCTAATGAATGCCTGCCTAGTCGCTACCTGGCTTTCCGATGCCCCAGCAATAAACGTCTTTTGTTTCATACCGTCTCCCTCGTAATACAAAACCCACTATTCTCGTTTCTCACCAACAGGGATAAACTGCAGCAGGCATCTCTGGCCCAGCGGCCGCGACGAGATGAGCTGGTCCGACATGACCATCGATTCGGGCGTCATCGACGGCTCGGGAAGCGTCGTATAACGGGAGTAAATGTCCGCCAGGAGCGTCTTCATCTCGGCGAGTGCCAGGCTACACGCATCTCCAAGTTAGCCACGGACCTTGTCACTCGCGTGCGGGGGGCGGAACTCACTGCTTGCCGACGCAGCCCCTGCCTCCGTTGGCAAACGCAAACATGAGCCGCTTCCTCTCGGCATCGCCCGTCGCCTCCATCCACCTGCTCGGATCAAACACGTCGGGCTCGGGAAAGACGTCGTCGTTGATGCGGTGGACGGAATATGCCTGGCAACTCACGACCGTCCCCTCCGGGATCGAGTAGCCGTCGATGGTCCGCCCGCCCCGGGGCACGTACCGCGGCAGGGACATGGGGATGGCGGGGAAGCACCGGAGGCCCTCCTGCACAACGGCGTCCAGGAACGGCAGCCGGTCGAACGCTGCGGCGCTCGCGGCCCCGGCGTCCCCCAGCAGCTCCCGCCGCAGCTCTTCCTGGAACCGCAGCGACCGCGGCTGCGAGAGCTCCCACATGAGGAAGCATAGCCCGTCGCCCGTCGTGTCGATGCCCGCCGCCATGTGGTCGAGGCACTCGCCCGCCATGTCGAGTTGGTCCAGCCCCTGCTGGCCGCCGCCCGACTTCTCTTGCAACCGGCTCAGGAGCGTGAACGAGGCCGGGTCGAGCTTCTTGCTGGATTCGACCACAAAGGTGTCGGCGAGGGGCGTCTCGCGGGGCTTGGCGAAGAGGTAGAGGATCCTGGAGAGAAGCTTGTGCAGCGTGGGGCTGTAGTGTTGGACGAGGCGGTCTGCGTGACGGGCGCGCACAGGAGTATGTATTAGCCCGATTGGCGGTCATAGGTTCGGGCTGTTTGTATGGCCTTGGGGGTCTACTACTCACTCTGCAGGCTGTCGTCGGCGGCGACCTGGTGCATCATCTCCTCGTCCGCCTCGTTCTCAAGGCAGTTACTGCCGTACGGGTGGAACAGGTGGTGTGTGACGCAGTCGCAAGCGTACGAGTGAAGACTCATCTGGCGGGGGGGCCGCAATTAATACGACCGTCCGGCGGCGGGTGGATTGTTTGCTGTTGTGGGCATTCCCGACTTACAAAGATGTCGTGACTCTTGCCCACGGACGCCTCGCATCGGTTGATGAACCGTCGTGACCTCTCCTGGATCCCGCTCAGGGGTGCCGGCCGGAGGACGTTGCTGTTCGCATACCTATCTGCGATGATCCTCTTCCGCTTCGCATGCTGGTTACACAGTAAGCCTCTTTTTTTCTTTTTTTTCTTCGTCTTCTTCTTCTCTACTTTTATGTCGAATCACAACTTGGGGAAGGAGGGGGCTGGAGCCGTACATCTTCCTTGTTCAACGTTGTGAACATGGTCCTGGGAACGTAAGCAAGTGCCGTCTGGCGAGTTCAGTGTTCGTCGCACACACACCTCCGTCCGTAGACTCTGAATAAGTTGTAAAACTCCGTCTTGTCGTAGCCGCTGCCGCCGGAGCAGTAAATCTCCTTGACGGCCTCATATGAGGTAAAGCAAACCTCGTTCGGCGCGACCCGGACGACCGGGCCATACTTGCAGTGCAGGCCGTGGACGTATCCTGTCCGGTTCGCGCGCAGCTCGTGCCACTTCAGGACGAGGGACGTGAAAGCCGATGCCCGCGGGCCGGGCACTTTCCACAACGGCGACGAGACGCAGCGGACGAGGTAGACGGCGAGGAGCACGGCAGAGACCGCTCCGAGGAACAGAGGAGAAAGTAGTAGCATCTTACGAGTGAGTTCTCACTCCAGTGAAGCAAAGATTGCGTTTACGGTCGAACAAGACTGAGAATCGCAACGGAGAGTCCAAGAAGGCGGCCCGTCGAGTCGTGGGCGAAACCGGGGCCTTTCTTTATCATCTCCGGCCCGGAGACACGATAGCGCTGGCTCAATCAGAGGGGTTGAATTCGTGAACGACCAAGCGCCGGCGCCGATAGGGGGGAGTGGTTTTGGGTAAGAGGAGCCCTCTGCGAGGCCCATAATGAGGGGTGAGGGGCACTAAGATAATAACGCTGATTACCCCTCCATACCCATTGGCCTCGGACACAGAGCGCACCGGGGTGATGACAGTGTCTGGAATTTGGCTGCAAAAAGTCTCCTCCACTTTGTGTTTCCCGGGAACCATGTGGAATGTAGTTGAGAAAAGGAGAGGATGTGACAGATTCCGAATTCAATTCATGGTTTCTCTACGCCGTTGCTGCCCGCCCGTCCGTCCACTGCCCTTCTTCACCCCGTCTGCAAGCCAACAATCACCAACGTCGCGCCCCGCCAGTCATTGCATCTCAAACCCCCGCCCAGATCATACAAGTACAGCCAGCCGCCTTTCCACGGCGGCAGCTCGCGCGTCAAGCCGACAGCTCGTCACAGCTCCTCCCGTCTCTTAGTAGCCTGTGCCGCCTTGTCATTGGAACTGCCTCAGCCAAATAAACCGCTCAACCAAGACATACCAGGAATCGACACCGTTCCCGCCGGGGGGTACTCCTTGCCGTTGACCGTGACCTTGGGCGTGCAGGTGCACCACTGGTCCTCGGGCACGCCGCTGAGCGCCGAGGGGATGTGCGCGCCGCAGCCGCGCCAGGTTGCCTTTGCTGGTCGGGGAGTCGGGCGTTAGTGATTTCTTGCACGTCTTAGCGGTGCGCTTGGTTTGGCTTCATCTTACAGCAAGTCGAGCAGGTGACCCCGAAGCACATCTTGAAAGCGGACCGGAGGATGCTGTGTTGGGAAATATGAGTAGGCAGGGTAATCAGATTCGACAGTCGAGGTGTTTATGAGACGAAGTGGGAGGCTGTAGCAGACGAGATTGAAGTAGCGTCTTTTTTTGAGTTGGAAAGCGTTGAGCTAAGCGGACATCCCGTCCCATGAGATGCCCCAGGGATTAAGTATTCGCGGTGCCCGCGATCGCATTACCATCCCGCACTTGGGGTCGCCGACCTGCATTGGGCATCGCCACGGGCCATTGTCCGAAAAGAGCGGGGTCTCGGCGCCTAGCCCTACACATCGCCGACCTCGCTCCTCTTCCGGGGAAGTAGGGGGGTGTGGTTACAAAAATACGGGCTAGAAATCTGGAGCTTTGGGACGTTTTCCGTAGAAGGCGGACAAATGATTATTTGGTACCTAGTAGTGTCGTGCTACCCCGGAAACGTGTCTGCTCAACGGCCGCGTGTAATACGTGTCTGAACTTGTGACTCTGTACTCATTGGCCACATGTAGAGGACTAGCTAGGCACTCCGCCATGTTACAGGCAGGCACGGCGGGGGATTTATGTTTGTTGCAGGAACTGAACCACCCGCTCTGCCAACCATTGCTGCGAGTCCGGGTTCTTTACCGTGTGGCTTGCACCCGGGATTAGACCAGATAGCTCGTGGACCTTGGGGCTCCTCTTCTTCCAGGAGTCCACGAGAGCTTGCTTGTCAATCTTGGCAGGGACGAACTCATCCTCGGCGGATTGCAAGGCCATGACAGGCTGTTGGAACCGGTTCCAGATCTCGGACACGAACGACTCTTCGAGGTCGGATGAAAAATAGTCATCATCGCCACTGTGAGCCAGGTTAGCGCGTAGGCTGTGATAATGAGTGGACGATGTTACTTGCCCCTTGGCTGCGAGGGAGTGCCAACGGTACGCTGTCATCGGCGTCGAGAAGAAAGGGGGCACCATATCTTGGGGCATCGCCTCGCCCTTCCTACCCTCAGCAATCAGACCCTCTGCGTGTTTTAAACTCATCTTCAGCCACTCAGAGTCAGTTGAGTCAACGATGCTCTCTCTATCGGAAACCGGGCCTTGGAGGATGAAGCCATCAACGGGGTCCTCCTTGTATTTAGTGTATTCCGCACAGTCCTGATAAAGTGAGTAAAAGAAGCCCGCACATGTCTTTGTGATTGGCGTCACGCACCTGGCATCCGGTTGAGTGGCCCATGAGGACAATCTTCTTTTTGCCGATACCTCGGAGGTACCTCACGAGGGCCGAGATGTCCTCAACATCGTTCTTGAGGCTCGAATAGCCGTAGCCGGAAAATGAGCTTCTCATTCGAATCTCAAAGATGGACCAGTCTTGTCCTGTCTTCTCCAGATGTGTGGCGAGGGTTTTGGTATAAAAGACAGTATGGGGGCCGTCGCCGAGACCTCCTATAAAAAGTATCGCATTCGAAGCTCCAGATGGGCCGATCTCGTAGGCGCTGGCATGAGAGGTCGGGGATTCGTAAGGATGAACAGTACAAGAGAATGATAATGAAGCCATTTTTATTCGGGATGGGTGGGGAAACCTTTCCCGAGCGTTGTTGACTCCGTTGCTGCTTAAATTGGCTGCGAAATCGGGAGGAGTGTGTTCGATGTGGTTTGTGCGAGATGCAATCACTTCATTGTAGAGTTGGAGATGGCATCGTTCTGCTGATGTAACACGGTGGGGGAGCTGCTATTACCCTGTGCTCAGTGCTTAGCCTGCTGTTGCCGACTTAGAGCTCCCTTTTTAGGTACCGTGGAGGTTGACGAGCAAAACAAGCCCCTCCAAGTACAGTCATCTGGCAGTGGGGTCAGTTGCTAGCTGTCCTGGCCAGGAAGGCTCCCGATTGGAACAGCTGCAGAACCTAGGTACGTCTTTCAGGACGTGCTTTCTCACGTCAACATAGCAAAGTTGCCTTCTGATGCGCTTGCCGATTGATACGGCTCGTTTTTCAAAGACGCTCAACATCGCGCCGTCACCCCAAAGCTACACGTTTCCGTTCCAAAGTATTAAACCCATAGCCGAGCAGCATCACGGACCCCTCCAGACTGGCATGAGAGGAGTGTTACCTCACAATGGCGACTAGTTCGGCCAATGCAAACCCGGCTCGGAATGAGTTCTTCCAACAGGTTTGTAACCCTCGACCAACCATGGACACTCGCTGACATCCTCACCAGCTTAAGCCAAGCTGTGTCTCCATCAGTCAGCTAGCGATCCGGCAACAGGGTGAAGCATCCTCGTTCAAACGGCTCTCCGAATTGACCGGGGAACTACTCAATACCCTCAACGATCAAGTCAACAGAGATGCCACCGTATTTGACGAGAAGCTTGCCGACTACGTCTTCTTTCCGCTCTCCCACGTCTTCCGCAGCCATGATCAGTACCCCAAACGCCTCATTGAAGTCGCAATCAAGTGTCTCACCATCGTCATCATCCATGGTTGGAAGTCGAACATCTCGCCTCAGATCTTGCAGCAGCTCCTCATCCTGCTAACCTTCATCGTCGGGGGAGTGCCTGGGCGGGAAGAATCCAGCGATCTGCCCGAGGAAACCGAACTCGAGTCACTGAGGGCCCTGACCGCCCTCATCACCGTGGCCGGTACTTCAGCCAAAGCAGCAGAGGCGCTGACCGAAGAGAAGCTTATCCCGACACTGGGACACACCATAACAGTACTCCTAGAGTGCGTCGCAGATGGCAGGACACCGGAAATTCAGCTCGAAGCTTTGCGCACACTCGCCTGCTTCTACACGGGCATCAAAGATCAAGCCGCACTCGCCTCGTTCCTCCCGGGTATCGTATCTTCTCTGACGAAGCTCCTGGCTAAACCTCCGAGGGAGAAGAACAGGGTTCTCGTTGGTTCCATAAAATCAATGAAACAGGTTCTTGTGCAAGTTCTCGGCGATGTCAGGACTCGGAGCATTACTGCAAGGCCGACCGCCGACGGCTCTCCTGATACCGATCAAGGTGGGGTATTGAATCCGGCATGGCTACTTGCCACCAAAGCACAAATCAAGCTGGCTTTAGCAACTATATTAAAGCTCCGTACGCATGATTCGCAACACGTGCGCGAAGCCCTGTTGACGCTATGTCTGGGGCTTCTCGACGAGTGCCATACCTCGCTGGATAACTGCTCTTCGATTCTCGTAGAAACCGCTATGATTCTGTCACCGGCCGGCCAGACTTCATCGTTGACAGCAACAAGTCTGCAGGACTTGGCAACCATCTACCCTGAGCTTGGCGAAACCGTCAAAGTCACTTGCTACAACTGGATCACCAGCTTGCCCAGAATCGTCCAATCCGCCGACGAAGGCAAAAAACAGGCGGCGGTTCGAAATTTGATGAGGGGCATGTCCATGATCAGCAGTCTCCAGCTGGACTCGTCCCTCTTGGACGAGTCCATAGCAGCGGCTTTACGGGACAGCGTCACTTCTCTGGTGGCCGAAGCCAAGCCGGGAAAAGTGTTGGACCAAGTAGCAACAGACGCCTCATGGTACAACCAAGATGTAGTGAAAGCCGGGGATACGTCCAGACAGTATCAAAGCGTCCTATTGAACCAAGAGAGTCAGTTGGGCACAAGATTGGCGATGCTCGAGTTACTATCCAACGTGGGCCCGGCTTCTCAACAAACCAAGCTCGCTGCCGAGATGTTGGATTACGCCAGAGATTCGACTGGAGATATTCAGACATCATCCTTCTGGTTGAGCTTCGAACTTCTCAGGAACGCTTTGTCCCGATCTAGCGACCTAGATGACCTCTTGGACTTCACCTCACTAAGCTCTCCTGATGATGGTGCGGAGTCGGTTTTCCAGGAACTCTACTCTTTCGCAGTGGTGCTTCTTGACTCTCACTCGGAAATGTCCGATGTTGACTGGAGACTGGAGGCTACAGCACTCGAGGTCACTTCCTTTGCAGCCTCCCGATCCCGCGAAGCATTCAGACCGGAACTCATTGATGTGTTATATCCAATCACGACCTTCTTGGGTTCTCCAAGCTCACAACTGAGGGAGCATGCCATTACAACTCTAAACATCTTAGCTGCTTCCTGTGGGTACACCAGTGTCTCCGAGCTAATCATCGAGAACGTTGACTACATGATCAACTCCATCTCACTGCGCCTCAATACCTTTGACATCTCTCCAGCGTCCACAAAGGTGTTGATCATGATGACTCGGCTGACGGGACCGCGACTGCTTCCTTACCTGGACGATGTCGTGGCTTCGGTGTTTGCAGCCTTGGACAACTATCACGGCTATCCCGTTTTTGTGGAGAGTCTCTTCTCAGTTCTGAAGGAAATTGTCAATCAGGGTGCTAAGTCGGACAAACTTCTCCTCGAGGGCCGAAAGAACGGGTCTGATAGTCACAGAAAGGTAGCGAGTGACCCGGTGACAGTTGATGATATTGTCCGGTTACTGGAGAAGCGTCGCGAGAGAGAGTCTACAGCCTCAGCTGACGATGCCGCTCTTGGAAACACCGGCAGTCATCCCCAAGCCCCATGGGGCGGCGGGAACGGCAAGGCTAAACAGGATAATGGGGACGATGAAGGTGCAGCTGGTAATGAAGTCGACCAGGAGAGGCCGCCAAAGACGCCGACGTATGCCCTCATGGAGCGAATTACGAGCTTGACACAGCATTATCTTACATCACCGAGCCCTACACTGCGGAAATCCTTACTCGACCTGTTGGCCACTGTTTCTCCAGCTCTGTCAGGGGATGAAGACTCCTTTCTTCCCCTTGTTAATGCTGTCTGGCCTGTGGTCGTCAACAGGCTATACGACGATGAGGCCTTTGTTACCATTTCAGCATGTGACGCTCTCTCCATTCTTTGCACCACAGCCGGCGACTTTTTGGGCTCTAGGATCAAGACAGAATGGTGGGATGGACTTGGCAAGTGGTGCCGCAGAAAGAAGCTGGAGGCAGCTCGGTCTCGAGGCAAAGGAAGTACACCTCGGGAAAGTATCAGGCCAGGCCGGGGGACAGCATCTACGAGTCGGGGTCTTGTGATTCCTATCCGATCAGGAAGCGATCTGCTAGGTCATCAGTCTACAGAGATAACCACCGGCTCGACCTCCGGCGGCCTGGGAAAATTCGCTCAAGCCGCACAAATATGGGACGCCGTGGTTCGTCTGCTGATATCTATTGTCTCGCATGTTCGACTCGAGGCCGAGGTATTCGACGAGTTCCTGGAACTCTTACCCGAAGTAATCATTCAGGACTCGGAGGCACGCCAGGCGTTCGAAGCGGTCAATGCCGATGCAGTTTGGCTGGTGTTGTACCAACAAGGGCATATCGAGCCCCTGAAGACGCCGCAACTTGAGGGCTTCACCTTTCCGCCAATGACTGGAATGAGCTGAGACAAACTCATGGAACAGCGCTAGACATAATACTGTGCCGAATGGGATTCCCACGGATGCTGCATTCAGTGCCATGTGGAATATCATTCAAACAATTTGGTTCTCTGCAGGGGACTCTCCCTTAGTGTTGAGTTGTCAAACATCAACCCGAGCCATCTAACTACATGGCATCTGCCTATGGCTGCCATACAGCACTCTGCGATTGGGGGCCCAGCCGACAGCTCAGTTGAAGCTAGAAGGACGCTTGGATGTACCTCAAAGCGCCTGTGAGCCAGAGTTGGGAGCGGTTGCAATTGAGCATGTGTGGGGCCTACGCGGAGAGTGCCTGGTGAAGCACAACGCCCGTCGCCTGTCGCCCGCTTAATGTACGGACATGGTTGCCGGCTGGCGTGGGGTTGTACACCACCTCCAGCCTCTTCGGCGATCCCGGACTATATGATGGCAGGGGATGGCTGATAAGAATAAGGCCACCTAACATGATGAGGGCAGTAGCCAATGTAAAAGGACGACGTTTTGGCGGGAATTTCCACGTCTTCCATTTCTGGTGTCACCGTTGGCGGATAAGTGCAGAAATAAAGTGCTTCATCAACCTTTTTTCGATGTAAAGGTGGGCGTGCAACCAGTTGTTCCAGGTGTATCTGGGGAGATACTTGCGGCCAGCGAAATGGAAGGCAGCTGCTACCTTGGATCGCTGCTACCTTGGATCTCAACGATTGTTTGATGGACGGGTAGACGCCTAATTACATTCTAGACTAGGCTTCTGGTCGAATATCGACAAGATAATGTGCGTCTAGTTCTTGGAAAGAATACCGTATCCCACCATCGGCAAAGGACGGCTCTCTAATTGTACCTGTCAGAGAAGCCAGACAGACTTCATCCACACTCCCGGTGGTTCAATGTCCAAGCGAGACGGGCTGAAGGCATGTTGCAGGCAGTAAAGGATGGGGTTGACAGGAGCTACAAAAGGCCAAGGAGCTAGAAGGCGACCACAGATCGGTTATATTGCTTGGCCTTCGTTTCGACCAATGGCGTCCCTACGTCTAACCAACCCCAAAGCTTGATTTTTCTCGGCGCCCAGAGAGCTGGACGGACTTCAGGCGTCAATCTCTTTAACTCCCATTCATTTCCAACGAGTCCTTTGGTTCCAACTTCAGCAAACTCTGGCAACAAATGCTGTACCCCGGCACCATGGCCGATATTGTGCGCTGCTAATTCGTTTTGAAATTACAACGTGACTGATCCCTATCACTAGACATAGTAGCCCGAGTCAGCTTACCGCACTATGCCCTTTTGCATCGTCGTGGGAGTGGACGCTACCGGCTACCCTTCACTCGCCATCCAATCATGGCCTCCCCCAGTTCACCCCAATCCGACCTCTTTGGAATTTTGGAACGGCCTTCTAGAACGACTGGAAGCTAGCGAAAAATGCGGCAATTCTTTCCCAGATACTGGCTCTGGCGGCTGCATCGTTGTTGTCGTCGTCGAATCATTTGCCCCGCGACACTGGCGTCCGGCAATCGCGTGCTCGAGCGTTATCGTCAAAGAGGAGGTGCTATCTACACCCCTCGGAGCTTCTAACCGTTTGTTGACTAGAGGCCGAACCTCGATATGCTGCTCTCGAAACCCACAGCAACGAAGGCAAACCCGTTTGCCATGTTAAACTCGGACGGTACAAGTTGTTTGTTTTTTTGCTTTGTTGGAGCGTCAAAAGCCAAAGAGCTTCGGGGTGGTAATGCACGAAAAAGCAGAGGAAGCACGTCCAATGGAAAGGACTCGATCCTGAAGTGGCATTGCTTTCGCTCTGGGTCGTGGGACAACCTCAAACTTTACATCTCTTATCTGTACCGTTGTAAGTCTAGGCTAGCTTACCATCCTAGCAGGGGGCGCGATACAAGGGGTGGCTAGTCCAGTGAACCCGCGGGGGTAGTAGCAGACCCCAGAGTACCGCCGAGAAAGCCAAGATATCAAGCCTTCTCGGACCAATCATTGGCTTTGTCCCAGCAACTCACCACCACCATCACCATGCGAGACGTTGACCAAACTTTGCCCGAAGAATGAGTTCCAGCGAACGCACTATCCTGATGCAGCAAAGCGCACGCCATGCCGGGTAACAATGAAACCACCCCCGGCTGGCTCTAATCTGCTTTAGTTTTGGTCCCTCTGGAGGTGGGCCGTAGTATCGTCGACCAAAGCTTGTCATGTCAACTCTCGTCCGAGGAAAGTCAAGGGTCCAGGCATTGCAACTGACCTGGGCGGCGTGGCCGGGCGGCTGAGTGATAGGCCAGAGTCCTGACCCCATGGCACTGGTACATGTAGCAGGCCACCGGGAGGGGGGGCAAAGAAAGGTTGCCCCATGCCAACTGATGTCCTCCCGCTCTTATCACGAGCCGCTGATCGTTGTGCTGCCCGGCTGTATATATATACATACCAGGGGCCTCTTTGCACCGATCATCCGGAACTTACATAGTTTGTGCCATTGTCCTCCACCGGCTTGTTCGTCTCTACCCTATCAACCTGGGTTTCGAGATACACTTGGAGCCGCCCGCCAACATGTCTTCCCAGCCCGTCGTCGTCGACGACGAGAAATCCCACGCCAAGGAACCTGCTGTGAACAGCCAGCCCGACAGCTATGCTGGCTCCCACGATGAGGAGGTCGGCACTGTCAACAAGGGCCAGCTCCAGCGGGGCCTCAAGAACCGACACATGCAGATGATTGCCATTGGTATGCCTCGACTTACACAAAGAAGACGTTGAATGGTACTGACTTGCATCGCAAAGGCGGCGCGATTGGTGCTGGTCTCTTCGTCGGATCCGGTGGTGCGCTCCGCTCTGGTGGCCCGGCTGCTCTGGTATGGCTCTCCCCCTTTCTGGTCGGATCCTCGTTGCTGACTATGAGACGAACAGATCATTGGCTACATGATTGTTGGAATCATGTTGCTATTCACGACCCAGGCCCTTGCTGAAATGGCCGTCCTGTACCCTGTCAACGGTGCCTTCTACACCTACGTCTGCCGATTCGTCGATCCGTCCTGGTGAGTCCCTCGCACAGCGGCCGGCACACACATTGCAAACCTATCCTAACAAGTATCCAGGGGCTTCGCCATGGGCTGGGATTACGCCATCGCCTGGCTGACCGTCCTCCCCTTCGAACTCGTCGCCGCTAGCATCACCATCAAGTTCTGGCGCGAAGACCTCAACATGGGCATCTGGGTAACCGTCTTTCTCGTCGCCCTCGCCACCATCCAGATCTTTGGCGTCCGAGGTTACGGCGAGGTCGAGTTCGTCCTCTCCATCATCAAGATTGCCGCCTGCACGGGCTTCATCATCCTCGGCATCATCATCAACTGCGGCGGCGTCGGCAACCAGGGCTACCTCGGCGCCAAGTACTGGCACGACCCGGGCGCCTTCCAGAACGGCTTCAACGGCTTCGCCGGCGTCTTCGTCGTCGCCGCCTTCGCTTTCGGCGGCACGGAGCTCGTCGGCCTCGCCGCCGCTGAGTCGCACAACCCCCGCAAGGCCATTCCCAAGGCCAGCAAGAGTGTCTTTACTAGGATTGCATTTTGTTCGTAAACCAGTACACAAACAAACTGTATCGCAGATCTTTTCTAACAAGTCTTAGTTTACATTGTCAACCTTTTCATCCTCGGTCTCATCATCCCCGCCAACGACCCGCGTCTCCTGGGCTCCTCCGGCGCCAACACCAAGGCGTCTCCCTTCGTCCTCGCGATCCAGGACGCCGGCATCAAGGTCCTGCCCTCCATCTTCAATGCCGTCATCACCATCTCCGTCATCTCCGTCGCCAACAGCTGCACCTTCGGCTCCACCCGCACCATGCAGGCCATGGCCGAGCGTGGCATGGCTCCGCGCGCCCTGGCCTATGTCGACAAGCACGGCCGGCCCATCTGGTGCGTCCTGATCCAGCTCGCCTTTGGCCTGCTCGCCTTCATCGGCGAGTCTGCCGACAGCAGCACCGTCTTTTCCTGGCTCCTTGCCCTGTCCGGCCTTTCGTACTTCTTCGTCTGGGGCTCCATCTGCCTGTCGCACATCCGCATGCGCATGGCCTGGAAGGTGCAGGGCTACACACTTGAACAGATGTCTTACAAGGTGCCTCTGGGCATCTGGGGCAGCGTCATCGGTCTGTTCCTCAACATCGTCTGCCTCATCGCCACCTTTTACAACGCTCTCTACGTAAGTGCTTCTTCCCTGTCTCGTACCTTCCCCCCTTCTTGGCCTCGGGCAGTCTGTCGCGCCCGTGCACCATCGGAGAAGAGAGCCATCGCTAACGCGGCCAATCTCAGCCCAACCCCAACGCGCAGCCCGAAGCCGGGGCCTTCTTCCAGGCCTACCTCGCCGCCCCTATCGTCATCTTCCTCTACGTTCTGTGGAAGCTCATCTCCCGCGACTGGCGCTTGTACGTGCCCCTCAGCGAGATCGACCTCAAGACGGACGTCGTTCTGGCCGACCCCAGCGATGAGCCCGAGCCCGAGAGGACCTGGGCCAACCTCCCTCTCCGCATCGTTCGCGGCCTGTTTTAGACGACGGCGGCAGCAAAAGAAAGGACAGTCTTCTCTGTGTGCGATCCCTCACCGTCTCTCGGAGGGGGGGGGGGTGGGTTTACTTGAAAAAGCGTAGTTGACCTTGTATATAGGGAGGGGCTAGTTGGAGGCAAGACACTCACCTAAGTCGGGAGAAGGTCCGGGAGAAGCGCTGGAGTATATCATAATACATACAAATAATCAGGCTTTCAATTAGACAAACACTTGACCACAAGATAGCTAGGCACATGGGCACTTTCTGTGTCTTGAAAAGACTTTCTTTGTATCTACAGGAAAGTGTTCTATTGGACGAAGACGTCGACTCAGCACGAGGTGCTGCTCGCGCACAAAGTATTTGAGTATCTCTACGCTCGCTTATCCAGTGTATGTATTCAATTCTCAACCCAACCGCCGAAATGCAAATCGACTCACAGCCACCAGTGACCGATTGTGGCCGGCAGGATGGTCTATCTACTCGTTCGCTGCTCGCCCGCTTCCGCTGCGAGATCTCGCTCAACCAGCTCGATCGAGCCCAGACTAGGGAATCGCTTCGAAAAGTCCTGGACGTAGTCGTCCTTCTCCTTGGCCGACATCTCCAGCACCGGTCGCCCAGGAAGCCCCACGCCGACAAGGTGCTCCGAAGACGCGGAGGGTGGAGCCTGGTGCTGCTTCGGCGGCGAGCTTGGTCGGCCGCCGGTTGGCAGGCTGTTGAGATGCATTGGCTTTCGGGGCGCCACTGGTCGCGGGCCGGGCGTGGACCGTCCCGCTGTCGGCAGAGGTTCGCCTGCGGACGGCCGCACCTTGTTGACCATCACATCCTGTGAACCAGACGGCGTCATAGGCCGAGGCTTGACGCTGCCCACCGGCTTCCTCGGAATCTCCGGAAGCTGCTTGTCCAGACGGCCCGCGGTAGGACCAGCGTCTGTGTACACGCCGTACCCTTGAGCAGTGCGCGGAACCTGGGCTGAAGACTTCTGACCCTCACTCAACAGGTTTTGCACCCTGTTCTGGATGCTGACAGCCCGGGACACTCCACCAATACTCTTGGGCAGAGATGTAGAGCTGCCTGGGCCTGAGCCCTGGTTGGAGAAACGTTGGCGGTACTCTGCGGCCGCAGCCTCAACCCGTCGCTCCTCTTCTTCGAGGCGCAGGCGTTCAAGCTCCCGTCTCATTGCGGGAGAGTCTTCAACCTCATCGTGTCCCTTGCCATCGTCGGTCCGGCCATCGGTGGCCTCCGACCCCTCAATGGGAGTCAGCACGCCACGGTCCAGCTGCTTCAGCGGCGACGGAGTTCGAGCAGGCGGGGGTGCCTGGTTTCCTTCGAATCGTTTAAACGCATCGCCGAATTTTCCGGCGAATATGTTCTTTGTCCCAGACAGAGAGCCGAGACTCCCGCGTTTACCGTGTTTCGAATGCCAGTCTCTCTTCTTTGAGTCCGACTCTTCTATGCTACGCAAAAACTCAACATTGGATTCGATGTGGGCTTCCTCTTCTGGTTCCGCCGTTGCAGGCGATGGTACTCTGTCAGGAAACTTCTGGGACATGAGATTAGGGGAAGGAACGGATCTTGAAGAGATTTCTTTCTCGCGCAGGAAGTCCAGGTTTGACTCGAGATAGGTGCTGACAGGCCTGGGACGGCCGTCAATGGATTTTCTCGACTGGGTGCTTGAATCAAGAAGCTCCAGGCTTGGACGTCCACCTTCCAATGACGGTCGCGACGACGACGGATGCCGGACGTGGGTCGGACGCAGCTGGTAAGAAGGGTTCCGAGGGAGCGGCCCTTCTTCTCCGCCTGGCCGAGACGACGCGCTCTGGTCTTCGTGACGAGGAAGGCTGGACGAACGGTCAGGGTCTGACGTGGGAACCCGCCACACTGGGATTTGCTGGATAGGCTGTTGCTCTGCGGGTGGAGAGGTCGTCATTGTGCCGGTCGATACATATTTAGATGGCTGAGGTTGAGGGTGGTACTGGGCCTGAGTTTGAGACGAGATGGCCTGCAATTCGGGATTCTTATTGATGATGGCGTGTGCTCTGCTCATCTCGGCTGGCTTTGGGGGGGCAGATGCCGTCTTGATAAGTCCCACAGCGGCCTGGGGAGGGGATTTAACCATCGGTGGCGTATAAGAAGCAGTGACGGTCGGAGCGACAGTCCTCGGCCGCGTCGGCTCCGGGTTCTTGGGTGGAGACTGTGCCGCCGGATATGCCTGATGCCTAGGCTTCTCCGTCGGTTGCGAAACCGGGACTCTCTGCGGCTGCGTTGGGGGAGGAGTATGCGAGTCAAAGTTGAATTTAGAGCCTTGCTCATGAAGGATGGAAAATTGATCCAAAGGCGGGAAGCGAGACGCGAACTCGTCAACGTCTCCCACCGCAGCCGCCGAAGCAGCAGCAGGAGCAGCAGCCGGTGTATCCAAAGCGGCGAACGGATCTCCGTCAGTCACCCGCATGGGAGATGGGCCGGGTTTGGCGGCTTGTTGAGGTTGCGATTGTTGACTGGAGGCTGGCAACCTTCCTCTCCTCATAGGAACTATGTCGGGAATGGCATGCTCCTGTTGCGGAGGAGGGGAGAAAACAGCGCCAACAACTGGCTTAGGTTGGGACTTGTCCGCCACCAAAGATCGACTGGACGGCTCGGAGCGTTGTTTCCCGGCATATATCTATTGCGTTACGTTTTAATCAAGCGTCAAGAAAAACAAGACTGGGATAACCTACATCTTGAATGGGTACATCGCGCCCTTGCATAGCACATCCTTCACGGAGGACCTGATAGATGTTTGGCCGGGCCTGTGGGCTCTCACGCAGCATAGATCCTGATTCACGTTAGTGACCAAGGTGTGGACCACGCCTGTGCGAACTTACCAATGAGTTTCTTTAAGCGGTCTGAAAAGACAGGATAACTGGGGTATTTGAAGCTCGCATTGAGAATGGCCAATTGACCCTGCTCCTCAAAGGGCGTCGTGTAGTAGCACAATTTATACAGCAAAACGCCCAAAGCCCAAATATCAGACTTTTCGTCGATGGGAAGCTTCCGGTAGACGTCAATCATCTCTGGGCTCCGATACTGCATGGTGGTGTGCTTTTGCACGTCCTCATCCAGAAGCCTGCATTCAACAACGGTCTGGGGAGCGGGTTTGGGTGGCGCAGCGGATCCAAAATCGCAAAGCTTGAAACGCTTCTGGGGACCGTTGCTGAGAATCAAGACATTTTCGACTTTCAAATCGCGGTGCAGTAGTGGCGGCTTGAGGTAGTGCATGCAGGCGACTCCCTCAGCTATGTCTGTAAAGATGTGGAGGATCTCGGGCTCGGTCAGGCGGTGCTGAAGACGCGTGTTCATGAAGTCGATCAGGCCGCCTCCATTGCAGTGTTCCATAAGCAAGAACACCTCGTAGCCTCCATTTCGCATTTCAGACGCATGGGAATCGATGTATGTAACAATAGGCCGATGGCCCTTGAGCCGCTTCATGGTCTCGACCTCGATTCGCATGCTTTTCAGGGACTCCTTATCGGGGACAGCCACTCGCTTCAGGACAGCCATGTCTGTACCGTCGACGGGCTTTGGGAGCTTGACCAGATAGACGTGGGCGAAACCTCCCTCGGATAGATATTTCTGGATCACAACCCGGTGACCGCCAACTTGGATCTTCGTGCCGGGTGCGAAGGTACCAGCAGGTGCCGTGGCCACAGGGACAGGCATTGGAGCGCCATAGGTGGCAGAATGGGCGGCTCGTGGAGCCGCAGCGGGCATATGATGACCGTACGATGCCATGTTGGCTGGATTCGTTCGAGGATGCGTCGTCGGCAGGAGGTGTTGTGTCGCCGCCCGAGGCAGCGGGGACTTGGCAAGTAGAGGATCAGCGGGAAGTTGAGGTCGGTGAGAGGGGTGGACGAGCGAAAGGATGGGGAAACTCCAAGTGCGACAGTGGCATCGACGAGCGTTGGCGACCCTGGCAAGGCACAATCAAGCCATTCTTTGGGTGTCGATGGTGTCTACTGTAGTCTTTGATGGGTTGGTTCTAGGTTGCCGTCAAGCTGGACCCAACCTTGGACATGCGTAGTGTGCGTGGTTCGCAGGTAGGTACGGAGCGTCCATCAGCCGCTGTTAGTGGTGGAGCGCTGGCATAGGCTTTGGGGGAAGCTAACCAAGACCCTGGCACACTATTCCATGTTTCGCAATGCAGTCGGGAAAGTATCGGATAATGCAGGCTGCAGCTTTCATTGGATACTCTGCATATTTCAATGGGTCTGTCAGGCGGCAGCAGCTGTGATTCTCATCTGATTCCGTAAACGGTCAAGCCAAGATCCAGATTCCGTGGTGGGGGTGTCACTCTGTCCCTTCAGCTTGAGGCACTCTTACGTAGTTAGGTATCGATACGCGATAACGATAAGAAACTATTCGAGCGGCCGATAATTTTTTTTTTGGTTTCCCCTACTTGGGGATACGGTCGAACCGCTTGGTTTGCGCTGCAGAGCTGCACCTTTTTCAATCTGATCTTGCACGCTAGAAAACCCTACCCACGCCTAAACAGACAACGACGAAGACGATTCAGAATGGTAGCAAAAAGAAAGAGAGTCGAGATTGCGGAGACGACCCCTGCGGCCAGTACGGCAACGGCGAAAAAAGCCAAGGCGACAACCAATGGCTCGGCTTCGAAAGAGACAATCTCGAGCGCCGCCCCGGCCGACGAGTTGACGATCCAGATCGTGACCGGATCCTATGACAGAGTCCTTCATGGCATCACTGCTACGATAAAGCCCGAGGGAAAGGTCGATTTCGCCGACACGTTCCTTTTCTCTGCGCATACTTCAGCCATCCGTTGCATCGCCCTGTCGCCTCTCTCAGCCCCCGTCCCCGGCCAGGGCCAGAAGGTCCTGCTGGCGTCCGGCAGCACCGACGAGCGCATCAACCTCTACAACCTGTCGGCGCACCCCCCTAGTCGTAAGAACCAGGAGCTGCTGTCCGCCGTCTCTGCTCGGCCGATTCTCGAGAACCCCAAGAACCGCGAGGTCGGAACATTACTGCACCATTCATCGAGCATCACCAAGTTGGCCTTCCCCACTCGGTCGAAGCTGCTTTCCTCGAGCGAGGACTCTACCATTGCTGTCGCGAGAACGAGAGACTGGTCTGTCTTGTCAACGATCAAAGCGCCGATAGCCCAGGCCTCTGGGAGACCCAGCGGTGACACTGCCCCCTTTGGCGGCACACCGTCTGGTGTTAATGACTTCGCAATCCACCCTAGCATGAAGTTGATGATTAGCGTCAGCAAGGGCGAACGATGCATGCGTTTGTGGAACCTCGTGACCGGAAAGAAGGCCGGCGTCCTGAACTTCAGCCGCAGCATGTTGCAGGAGGTTGGAGAGGGCAGGGTCTCTACCGGCGAGGGCCGGCGGGTAGTATGGGGGAAGGCAAACGGCGAGGACGAGTTCGCAGTTGGGTTTGACCGAGATGTCATCGTCTTTGGCATGGACAGTGTGCCCAAGTGCCGCGTCATGTCAGATACGCGGACCAAGATTCACGACTTGTCCTACATCACCATTGACGGCGAAACTGAATCAAGTTTGCTGACGGTGTCGACTGAAGACGGACGGATCCTATTCTTTTCTACGGCAACAGACGACCTGAAGAAACCCGACTCGGAGGACAAGACACTGTCGAGTGCCAAGCTGGTTGCTCAAATCGGTGGCAAGGCGGATGGTGTGGTTGGCCGCATCAAGGACACGGCTTTTCTGCAAGCCAAGGACAATGATTCGACGACGGCCTTGCTCGTTGTTGGCGGCAGCAGCGACGGCAAGGTGCGGTTATGGAAGGTTGGCACGGAGGAGCTCAAGGCCAGCAAGAGCAAGGGGAAGGGCAAGACCGAGGCGAAGCAGGCTGGCAAGCTGCTGGGAACATACAGCACAAACAACCGCATCACCTGTGTGGCGGCATTCACCATGATACCCCGGCCAGAGGGAGTGGAGGAGAGCGAGGACGAGGTTGACGAGGACTCGGATGATTCCGACGACGACGACGAATAGTAGAAGAACAAAAAAGTGACTGTGCAAATAAAAAATGATAATTCGAGATATCCCATTTGGTCGCTGCACCCCCAAGTAGGTAAGTGTGTGTGAGTTCTACCTGACCATGAAGTTCAGACGACGGACGGAGGATCGGCCCCAAGTCGCCGTCTCCCGACGTTGCCTTTTCGGGCTGGCTCGTGCAGAGAGAGTTCCGCTGATCGGCACGTCGGGCGTGTCTCGTATTAGTCTGCAAATTGCATGACCATCCCCAATTATGTCTTTCAAGCACCGCTTGTCCGCGTTTACTACTAGGCTGGGCTGAAGGCCAAGGGTCCGACATTCCCCAAGGTTTCGACGGGGTGGCAGTGAGAACGAAGACGAGGGAGACGCAGGAAAGACATAGGGCTCACAAGAAACTCACACACCGAGATACGTATCCAAGGCGGTCCCCCTTAGGGTCGAAGAAACACACACATACACACGAGAGCGGTAATGTATTGCCTGAGGTTGGGAAAGGCTGCAGGTCAGGCAAGCAGTGGTCTAGGGCGATGAGTGATCTTAAAGGGGGAGCGAGAGGGAGCGCGACAAGACATTGGATCCCGACGGGAAGCCAGGCCTTCACCCATCTCGCGCTCTACCCTGTATACCTAGTATGCTGGCTATTGCGTGCCAGGTACATACAGAGTACACCAAGTGAGGTAGACTCACGCTCTAGTAAAACCCCAAGGCTTGGGTTCTCTTGTCCTGGCATTCTTCCCTGATTCCCTCCCAAACGTTTGACCAGGGAACATGGTTGAATACGCGGACTGCTCGGAAACTAGCAAAAAGGTTTACATCTCTCCCTCTCACTCTGTCTCTCCTTGGAGCACCGTACTTCACATAAGCTGGTGAGACGATGCAGGTCGTAACCCACACAATTTCAGGGTTGTACCGGCGGCTCCTATGCCCCATGCAAGAGAGGCGAAACTCGGGATTTCATGCCGTCACAGTCACAAGACGTTGCGCGGAGACAGAGGAGGTTGGAAGCCCCCATATACGAAGCTGCAGCGCGTCGGTCAGGTACGACGTGAGAAGAGGAGACGGCGGGGGGCGAGCGAAGAGTTGAACCGGGACGGGCAGATTGTGGGGTAGAGCGAATCAGCAGGTCAAGAAGGTCAATTTCAACACCCGAATCTGGCGGGCAACCAGTCATGTGGCTCCACCTGGGAGACAGTCCTATTGCATGCAGTTGGGGCTTGGCGCTAGTCTCCTCCATACGACCCCCTGGGTAGGTAAGGTAGGCGGTAGTGTGGACTGCCTGTGTACCTTTAGCTTCGACTCATGTGCCCTTTCCCAATATGTAGCGGAGAGAGTTGAGTGCAAGTGCAGAAACCGAATTTGTGGATACCACCTATCCGACGGCCCATTGGCCTGGTCCTGCGGTAACGGGGGAGAGAATCTTTACTTTACCGGGCCAGTCAAATGGCAAGCGCACTGCATGTGCATACAGAGGAGTGAAGAGTAACTGACTGCATCGACGAGAGAGGTGGCGGCGGCAGCAGGGAAAGAAGACATGGGTAGGTCCCCATAGTGTACACAGCTGTTCCGCACTCTCGAGGTACATGTTTAATGGTAAAACGTACAGGTCCCGACATGTGAATGTTTCCCATCCATCCCTTTCGGTGCAGCTCCCCTCTTTTCGCTTTCTCACCAGATTTTCTCTGTCTCTCTCTGTCTCTCTTTCTCTGTCTTCCTTGGCGGACGAGTGAGTCCTCTCTCTACTGCCGTTGCTGGCTTCCCCTCTTCAAGCCACACGACGCAGTAGGCCACACCACCCCGCTGAGATCTCCTCTTTCTCGGCCGTCACCCGCATCTGCTTTACCGTCGTCGCCTTTGGTCGTCCTCGTCTCGAGCATTGAGTCGCGCCAGTAGCACTTCCCGCACATCCCGCACACCCACACTCCCTCCGACGCACGCACTTACGCACACACGGCCTGACATAGACCATTCATGCTGACCTGGCTGTCACGGACACCAGCAAGCCACGGCGAACTGACCTCTGAGAGATGATGCCGCCGCCTCCTCCTTCTCCATTCCCCTCGCCTTAACGCGTGCCCATTTTCGTCGCATTACCAACAGGTACCCTTGATTGGTTCCTATAGCATATTGATTGAGCCTTTCTCCCCTCTTCCCATCCCTCCACTCCGCTCGTCCCTCACCCACGAGAACCTTGACCGGGGGTTGTCTTGCATCAGCTCCTCCGAGCTTGACCTCTCGTGCCCCAGAGTCAGCTCGCCGTATCTTCCCAACAATTTTTCAACCCTGGACTATATACCTTAGGGCCTCTACGCAGCTGCAAGTCGCAAATCTCTCGATCCTCTGCCGCTGTTTGTCCCAATTCCTTCCTCCATCACTAGCTTGAGGCTGTTCCGTGGCCCACGTGAGGCGAGACGCTTCCTTCGTCGTCTGAACTTACCTGTGACGACGACGACAAAACCTGGCACAAGAACGTTTGCGGGGACAATCTATTCATCTACATAAGCATTCAACACCGCGGACGCCCTCGTACGTGTGTTCTACGCCTCTTGACGTCAGTACATTCCTCTTTCAACTCCCCAACCACACACACGCTCGCCGCCAGCTAGATCCCTAATCCTTCTGTCCTGTAGCCTCTCACCAGTCTTCTCTACCCGTCCGCCCACGCACCCGGTCCGAGGCAGCAGCATGTCTGACGACGGCCCCCGCATCATACGGCCCATCCCGCGCCGGCCATTCAACTTCAACCACACGAGTCCGACCCCCCCAGAGGATGATTCGTCCTCGCCTAGCCCCAACCCCGAGATCGACCCATCTAAACTGCAAAATGGCCAGGCGACGTCCTCAGAATCCGGTTCCATGCCACGGGCCCAGTCTGTGTTGAACTTAACGGCCTCGACGCTGTTCGGCATATACTCGCCAACGTCCTACGGGAAGGATCGCTGCTACAACGACCGGGAGGAAACAGAGACTCCGTGGGGGACTGAAGCCCAGACACCAGTCAAGCGGACGAGTCTCGACGATACAACTTTCGAGCTCATGGAGGACCGCTCGAGCCCGATGCGCCGGCGGTCGTCGTATCACAATGGAGGAAACACCCCTTCGTCGTCGACCGCAGTCCCCGCGCTTTACACCATCTCTCGAGTTACACTGCTCTTTTTGATCGGTATGGGGTACGGCCTGATGGTCACACGGCTGCAGAACGAGCATAGGTTCTCGTCCTTTCAGGTCGAGAGCATGATCAAGCCCGGTTACGACTGGCAGTACCTAACGGTGTGGGGCTTGTTCGGTGTAGCTCTTGGTGGCCTTCTCCCTTGGTTCGACGGCGTTTGGGAGGATGCCTTTGGAAAGGAAGAAGGGGCTGGCACCTCATCAGAAGATACCAGTCCGGTAAAGGACTGGGCCTTGGTAGTCCGCAGCATAGGCGCATTCGTTGGCATCGTTTTTGCCATTGTAAGTCGCTCTCCCACAGATGACATTGAGTGTCAAGGATCTAACAACGAACAGCGCAAACTTCCTTGGGCATCAACCATGCAGGTGTCCCTCACTCTGGCACTTGTCAACCCATTTTTGTGGTACTTGATTGACCGCTCGAAACCTGGGTTTCTCCTTTCAGCGGCTGTCGGCCTTGCCGGGTCAGCGATGCTGATGGGCATCAACCCCAACGTGATGCCAACGCCGTCATCCCTAACCTACCGTAACGAGTCGGGGGGAGCCTACTCGGACCCCATTACTTTTGGGGGGCTTGCCAGCCAGGAAACTATCGAGACGGGCATTTGGATGTTGAGCGTTTTGTTCTGCAGTTGTGTCTGCTTTGGAAACATTGGCAGGCGATTGGCACTGAATAAGTCTACCACAGCACGTGGACGATGGGCTGGAATCAGATGAGAGACAGCGTTCGCGTATCAATGATTCGCTTGCTTCGGGACTGTAATTTTGGACCCTGATATATGTTGCTTTAGGCGGGACACAAAAAAAGTCTTTGGACGAGGGGTAAAGTAGGGCATACCCAGGTGGATAGCGACACTCGGATGATGGGCTGTGTCGAACATGCTGCTGTATTTCTTATGGAACAGCATAATAAGACTCTAGCGCTAAAGATCCGCCGGATTATCCAGTGGCTGCCATCAGAACCCATCGTCTCTTCTTCCTTGTATGCCCTGGATAACTTGACCAACAAGGGGTCATTGGGGGCGTTAAGGCTGCCGCCTCGACGTTACTGTCCGTGTGGCTCGGTGAGATTCACCCACCGACTGTTGTAAATTTTCCATTGTATGCTTCATTCCTGGGTATTTCGTTTTATGCTTGTCTCCGTCCCTCTTCTGAACGGTCTCGTGACACGTAGACATTTCTGGTCAAATCAGCGTGTCGCTCCTCGGCCGTCGATGCACACACCCTTCACTGGCCCTGGCCAATGGCGTCGACGACGGCCTGCGCCTTGGCGGCGATGCCGCTGCCGTAGTCCACCTGCGGGAGGCCCATCATGGTGAGCAGCCTCGGATTGCTGACCATCTCGTTGACCGTGACGGATCGGCCGCACACGTCGGCAAAGGACTCGGCTGCGGCGTCGGGACCGGTCGGACCTAGGATCCCCCATGTCAGTTAGCAAGAATGGCTCCTTTTCTTTTTTTTTTCTTTTTTTTTTTTTGCCTGCCCCCTCTGTGCATGCATCTAGAGCCGGCCTGGCCCGCGTGGGCGGGGCACGGGTACGGCGTCCGGCGCCGCAACATGCGCCAGAGCAGTGGTGCTCGCTCGCTCACTCGGGCGGGGTGCAGGGTGCGGGTGCAGATGCAATCCTAACCTGATTTCTGCTGCGGGATCTGCTCCGGGTGCTGCACAGGCTGGCCGTCCCTGATATGGTCGAGCTCAGTCATGATGTAACGGGAGCGGTTGACAAAGTCCCAGACGTGGAAGAGACCCCTGTGGGGGTTCGGGGGGACCCAGGCCGGGTGGGCCTCAAGGGCCGCGATGAGCTCGGAGAGCTTCTCAGTGATGGCGGCTCGTACCTCGGGGGACGGGAGGCTGGAGTTCATCTTGGCTGCTTGTCCGGACACAAAGAATAGGCAGTTTCGACAAGAAGTGGACAACAACAGATATGAGAACCGGATGTGATGGTTCGATACGGAGTCGTCGGAACAATCAAGACTTTAGCTAGAAAAGCTGGCAACGCGGAGCTAAGCGCAATAAGGGCCGGTCAGTAAAATACCTGGGTAGTATGTAAGGAGGAACAGGAAAAGAATCATGAGGAATTTTTTTTTTCTATTTTACAAAACCTCCTCCTCCCCATTGTCGAATAAACTGTCACACGGAAAGTTTCCTCATCTGTGAGTAGTCGGTGAGGGTATGCAAGGGTTTGGAACGCGTTGCCGCGTTATTGTGGCATGTTCCATCGCACAGACTCGGCTGAACAAAGAGCAAGCCACAACTTCACTCGAGTTAGTCTGCGTTCTGCTGAGGGGAACTGGGTGGGGCCGAAATGGCAAAATCTGGTCGACTAGGTAGGTAGTTTAGGTTGAATAGAGGGGCTTGGGGGGTCTGACGGGGACACTGGCTGGCTGGTTGGCTGGCTCGGAACCGAAGATCTGCTGAAGTTCTGGAATATCAATTGCATAGTCATAATGCTCATCATTATGTGGCTGCACAGATTCCGTATCGAACATCAACAGTTGCAGCACCAACCCCTGTTGTTTCCCGTCCCCCCCTTATTGAGAAACCCTGACACTTGGAAACAAAGCATGCCAGGTAAGACAACTAGTGTTCGGACCGAGACAATGCTCTCTTCTGGCCGAAGCATGCAAGCTTTCGGAGATCAACCTTGGGGGTTGGTATGAAGCGGACGATCCTGCAAGAACTAGCCACGGTAGCACGGAAACGGTGTTTATCCCATCTATCGACGCCTGCGATTGAGAACATGCCCACGAGGCTGAAATAGTGGGATGAATAGGTATAGTCCTCCAACTAAAAGGTAGTCCCCCAACTCTCGTCTCGCGTCTCCTCCCCTGGGCATAGACGTAGCGACAAGACCGCTACTGAAAATGGGTTCGAGGCTTCTTCGAAAGAGCCTTGTTAGGGAGTAGCGTGGAGCAGCGTACCAATTAGTTGGTTACCTATGCCCAACAGTCACCTGAAATGTGTAGAGTCCGCACGGCTCTCGTGTGACCAGTCACAAGCACGAGAACGTCTCGGAGTAACAGCTGAATAGATGATATTGATAGCTTCGGTTGTTTGTGGTCAAGGAAGTATGAGGCATACCAGGACTTTGCACCACTACCAAGCTCGGACAAGGCTGGAAGCAGATTTCGCTGGACGTCTTCTAGACCGGAGAGGCTTGATCGCTCAACATTGCCGGACGTCGTACGCGTAAGAAAGCCTCTTTTGGTCTGGGTGCTGCGATCAGTCTCGGCCAGGCATGGTGACCAGTAGATCTAGGGTCCAGATGGAGAATACGAACAGAGCTAACCCCGAGTTGCGCTGACCAAATAGTGTTGTTGCAGATGGCGATAGGATCCAAGACATATTGGCTCGAAAGGAAGAATCAGACTCGCGCTTGCGAGGTTGTCAGGCAAAGTCGGGACCTACAGGGGTTGCCAAAGCAGGAAGGGGCCAAAGGATTGGATGCCCGTGTTGGAAGGTACAAGGCGCGAGGGCGACGAAGGGCAGGGGCGGAAGGTATCACAGTCATGACGCACTGGATCTTGGACTCTCGGTGCATCCAAGTGGGCTCCGTAGCGAACAGGGCGCTGGAAAAGCGCTGGACCCTGGCTTGCGCGGGGCGTGTTTGCGCTGTCTCTGGTGTGCGTGCAGCAGCTAGCGCCGATTGCTGAGCACGTTGGAATCGAGCGGGATCGTTGAAATCAGTTGCGATCAATTCCAAAGGCCCCATCTTCAGACTTCGTCCGACTCGAGGTGGTAAGGGGAAACCGCAGTTTTGTGTGGGAATACGGGCCTCGGCCATATTGTTGCCTCTTGCTCCCTGATGGAACAGAAGAGGCGTCCGCTCGGCGGTACACCCAATGTCACGGTACTTGTCGGCATGGATGAGGCATGTTGAAGTGCTGATGTCAGGGTCCTGGGGCTCGCTCGCATCGAGATCTGCCTTAGCTATGGTCAGGTCACAACAGTACCGCACAATAAACAACCAGGTGGCCTATCGGCGGGAGATTCGTTGGTCAGGAAAAAGGACCCCTTGCATTTAGGAAGGCAAGAGACAGGCCAGTTGCAGTACCTAGTCTTTCCTCTGCACGTCGTCCTCTGCCGAGACGTGAGCACAAAACAACAAGAGAGAGCGAGGAAAGGTGCCTGAGATACTTATCCAGGAGCAGCAACCACAACCTGCAGTACCAAAACTGTGGAGACGGACCGTTTTCCGATCATCACGTGGCGCGTCTGGTCTTACTTGCCGCTGAGGTAAGCAGCGACCTTATCGAGCGTGCCCCCACAAGCCTGCAGCGAAATCAGGGAGGGGCACTAGACGTTCGATTGCGTCATACTACTGATTCGTACTTTGCGACTGGCAGCCCGACGCGGAAACTCACTTGGGAATGAGTCGGCACAGTCAGCTTTTGCACAAGGCAAAGAAATGGCTTCCAATTGAGGCAAGACGTGACTTGTATTTCGTATAAACACTGGAAGAACTGGGAAGGCTCAGTTACGACCTGGTTTGCGTAAAATTTTGCATAGTAGTGTACTCCGTAATTGTCCAGCGACTGCCTAGTAGTACACACTACAATAGTAACCGAACAGCAAGCAGATTTTATTATTCTTCTTCTTCTTCTAGTACACCTGCGCAAACCCAAAGGGCAACTCTTAGCAGAACCATCAGTCCGCCAAAGCCAACCATTAGAAAGAGCAAAACTGTTACAAACCATCGCCTTGTTGGTCGAGCTGGCTTGTCCAAGATTGATCCCAACTTCCCTCTTCTTCAGTTATTCCTCCCCTCCATTGGGCCCGCGGTGTCGTCACAAGGCTAGGATTTTGGCTACTGACAACAGGCCGCTAAGCCCTTTTCCGCCTAGACGCAGGGGGTCCCCGTCCAGGGCACCTGGGAAAGCCCGCCCATGCGTCGCCTGCCGCGACTCCTGATATGAGAAGTACCGGTACTTGGCACGACCTTGGGAATATCGACATGGTCCGCCGGGCCTGGCGCTGTCCGGGGGCGGCCCTCTTGCTGTTTCCCCGTCCCCAGTGTGTCTTGACTGTTGCTTGCTGGTGTGCTCTCCCGTGTCCTGCGCAGCCGCCGTCCGCCCTTTCTCTCTTTTTTCCAACGATTTCATTGACCTCATTGCACGGCCACACCATCCCCGAAGCACACCTCCTAACCCGTCCAGATGCCCAGCGGATTGGTAACAGGACGTTAAATGTATGACGCCTGCCAGCGGCTCTCCTCCATCGATACCCTCCCACTCCAGAGGTACCCTTCCTATGCGACGGACGCCCGCCTGGTACATCTATCCTGCCATTTTCCCAGCTTCTAGCTCCGGCTCTCGGTCTACTAGCTTTGCCGGCGTTCCTTCACCTGTCCGCTTTTGATCTCGTTTAGGCGCATCATGAGATCCGCTCGCTTCTGGAACCTCTGCAGCTCTGGTGATCCCGCATATATGACCCCTGGTCGCTATCCCCCCGTCCCTCCTTCCCTGTTGGTTCATACATACATCCCAGCGGTCCCTCGAAAACATTCTTCGTCGTGCCCTCATCAATCTTGACGACTACTCACATAGACACCTGAAACTTACCGCGATACTTGCCACGCGCACAAACACGAGGAGGAACCCGACCCGACCTCGCAGACCCCAAGTGACGAAGATACGAGCCGATCCGAGTAGACCTACCGAAGCCCGCCACCCGCGTCAGCACCGACGCTGGAGGAGACGACTTCATGTCCTCCGACCAGCCGCGGGTCGTCGAGAGCAGACCATCGGCCTTGACGTCCAACCCGGCACACGAAGCCGAGGACGAAAGGGACCATGGTACTGTCGAACGTCCGCTGTTGGGCGAACAAGTACGGGACGTCGTCCGCCTGATTCAATGCCGGAAATGCGCCCGTCCCCTTCGAGAGCCCGTTACGCTGCCATGCGGCCGAAGCCTTTGTAAACAATGTCTCCCCAAGACACACACCCGAGAATATATATCCTATCCCGCCACACCAAATAGGTTACAAGGCTTCGAGTGTCCCTACCAGGAATGCGGTCGAAATCATGCTGTGGGTGACTGTGGTGTCGATGTCATCCTCACCAAGGCAGTCAACAATTTCAAGGCCGAGATGGACAAGGCAAGAGAGACCGTCACCACAGCCGAGGTCTCCACGCATGTCGTTATACAACGCTCAAGCAATGAGCAGGCGGACACCACTGTTGAAGACGAGACGACGTCCAGAGTTGTCAAGGGCGGTCCGTTGGTCGCCGTTTATACGCTGGCGGACTCGGGCGAGTTGGGTTATGACTCCAACGTCACGTTTGCCGAGGTCTCTTCTTTTGGAGATGAAGCCGCCGCCATCGATAACAGGACTTTCTACAAAGTCAAAGAGTCGGTACGGACAGAAATGGATTGCCAGGTCTGTTACGCCTTGTTCTACGATCCCTTGACGACCGTGTGCGGCCACACGTTCTGTCGGTCTTGCCTCCATCGGGTCTTGGACCACTCATCATACTGTCCTATTTGCCGTCGGGGCTTGTCGGTCAGCCCTTTACTTTACCGGGAATCCTGCCCTTCGAACGAATATCTCAAGACCATCATTGAGGCTTTCTGGGCCGACGCCGTCCTTACAAGAGGAGACGCTCTAGCTGCTGAGGCACTCAACAGGCATCGCGAGTTTGACATCCCCATCTTTGTCTGCACCTTGTCATTCCCTATGATGCCAACATTCCTCCACGTATTCGAGCCACGCTATCGGCTGATGATCCGCCGTGCCTTGGAGGGCGACAGAACATTCGGCATGGTGCTGCCGCAACGGCCAAGGACCGCCAACGACACGCATTTTGTGGAATATGGAACGTTGCTGCGTATCGTAAACGCTGAATACTTTGCGGACGGTAGAAGTCTTATCGAAACCACTGGCGTCTCCCGGTTCAGAATTACAAGACATGGCATACTGGATGGGTATTTGGTGGGGAAAATTGAACGACTCGATGATATTTCCATCGCGGAGGAAGAAGACCTCGAGGCAAACGAGACACAACAGGCTCTGGACAGGTTTGAGAGCGCTGCCACACACCAGAGCGAAGATTCGACGACGCCAGGGCCACCTATGACTACATCCGAAGACCTCGCGAAGATGCCAACGAGTGAACTCCTGTCCTTGGGTGTCTCGTTCGTCGAAAGGATGGGACAGCAAAGTGTGCCCTGGCTGGCACAACGGATGTTGACCATATATGGAGAGTGTCCTAACGATCCGGCACTTTTCCCATGGTGGTTTGCCAGCATCCTGCCCGCTAAGGAATATGAGAAATACAAACTTCTCGAAACAAGGAGCGTTCGGGAGAGACTCAAGATTTGCTGCGGCTGGATCTTGGAGTGGGAGTCAAGCAGTTGGTGAGTGATACGTGCCCGAGCTTCCCCCCGTCATTTCGTCCCTTTTTGGAGCTTGTCCGCATCATTTCCAGCGCCTCTTCGCACATCCCACTTGTGGGGTATCAGTGCGGAAGGGTGCTACTGCCCCCGTTTGCTTGTTATTAGACAATGGAAACAGACGGGCTAAGATGCAGAAACTCTTTTAGGGGGGGCCCTTATTGACGGCCGCTCAGGTCCCTCTCAGACTGCAGGATCTTCTGATACTGGGGACTAGCTCAGCTATGGGCACTGGGGGTCAAACGCGGCAGACCTCGGAGTGACACACACAGGCGAGGTTGAGGTGGCGACCGACTAGGGCAGCATTTCCTGCGGGATCTCCCTCCGTCATCGGGGCATGGTGGCGGTTTGGTCACATATCTTCACGTTTCCATGGCGGCATTGGGAATATGCTGGGTTTGCTGCATAGCATCACGATATGATACAGATACCAATTTGGGCTATGTAAGTATGCTAAACAGTCATGTCAAGTGAAGAGTTCATGAAGTCGTTCTCACATGTATACAAGTGTCAGATCATGTTTGCGAATAAGTGATTATCCTGAGAACACACGTCTAAGTAGTTACCATTCCAACAGTATCTATTTAAGAATGAATGTAGACTCTGGAAAATTACACATGCAACGTTAAATTCCGAGCTAGGCTGATGTCCAGCAAGAACAAACTGACATGGCTTACCGTTCGAGGTGTTATATAAAACAAAAGTATCGACTCGGGATTGTGTGATTAACCCTCCATCTATAATTGTGCTAAGACTGGTGCGGCAAGTAGATTCGAGAGGGCAGGCAGGCGGTTACCCTCCTTCTGGCAGGTTGTCGTCCAGGTACCAAGTCGACGATCCCCTGACGGAACCAAACTTCACCCACTACTACCTTCCTTCCTTCCTGTCTATCTGCGGTGCACCTGTCCATTCCTAGCCTCGCATAAGAATACTTGACTTTTACTTGCCGGTGAAAACCCTTCTTCAACTCACAATTCCCGCTTTTGCCGGACCACCACTGCCAATCTACAACGGCACAAACATCAAAAAGTCACCCGACAGTCTTCTTCGTGGTTGAGGGCATCCTCCTCCACCATATACCCTCTTTTATTCTCTGATACGACTCCGCAGACAAGTACGCACAAGACGCCACAAGACGCTAAGAACAAGATGGTGTCGAGACGGAAGAAAGCTAAGGCTAAGCTCACGGCTACCGAATTCAAGGGGAAGAACACGACCGAGATAAAGGATGGCGCCGGGGATGACACTGGTGGTGAGGTCAGGGGCGATGACGAACATGTGACACCAAAAGAGGCGACGATGTCGTTCCAGTCGATAGAGAAAGTTCCGGGAGAGAGCTATTTCCGCCGCCTTCCTCTTGAGGTACCTGTCGAACAAGAAGGCTTTGGGGGTGTAATGGGAACTGACGCTTTCACATGGTGTAGGTACGCCAGATGATTTACGCCTCGGCTGTCGTGGAGGATGATCCAATTCAGCCTGTCCAGGTCGAAGCGCGAGCGAACAAGTTCCAGGGAAGCAAGACCGCCGCGAAGGCTTTCACCAGTCTGCTTCTGACATGCCGGGAGTTCTACGAGGAGCTGCTCAGTCGCCCTTATTTTTACCGGGTACGAGCCTTTTTCGTTGTTTTTTGCGCAAGCTACGAGGAGTCTTTTGCTGATGGCTAGTCAGGATAACACGTTCAAATTCGAGTCCTATTTCCGTTTGACCACTTTTTTGGCGGCGTTATCTCCAGCTCGCCGCTCCATGATTCGGAAGATTGAGTACGCGGCAGAGTTCAACTACCGGCTCACCAAGTTCTTGCAACCGACGACGACGCTGCTTTCCCACTGTACCTCCTTTCAGTCGCTGAGCATAATCATTCCAATCTATCCCAACCTCCAGAGTTTTCTACATCCCCCTGAAACTCTCCTTGCAATACTGTTGCAATACCCAATGGAAACCCTTCAAATCAGACCAGACGGAAATGACTGGAGAAGACTGCGCACCGCAAGTGTTCTACGCTTCCAAATATCAATTTGGGCATACTACGAGGGTAGGCCTCCGAAGGTTTTGCTCAGTGGCTTGGGCGTCTCTGCTGATCATGGAAACCTCGAGTTGTCCGGGGAGCATGGATTCATTGACACAAATGCCGCCGTGGTTAGGGAGGCTCAACGACTCAACACACGCATACTGGAGATGGGTACACACTGCAGTCCGAAGTACGCCATAGACAACCCTATCACGGGTAGCCGGTTGCAGGAAGCATTGATCCGCTCAAAACTCGACGTACATGGGGATGACCGTATTCACCAGTCTCACCAGTCCGGCATTGTGTCCAGAGGAACCCGAAGTCGAACGTTGAGGGCGAGACAGGTTTCTTCTAATGGGGTCCTGCCAGAAGCTGCCCAGAACCCGAAGTACATCGACATTTATGAGGATGAGATTGTGGAAGCTTGAACGAACCGGACGAAAGCAACCCATATAGTCGAACAGCAGTTACCACAGAACTACTGCCTATTGTATGTAGTCACCAAAGCGATAGTCGATGGAAAAATGCTCTCATTCGTTATTGCTGCTCTGATACTGACCGATGAGCGAGATCTTTTACGGTGTCGCATCTCAGCGTCGTCCGTCTTGTCATAACTATCGTATTTTACCCCAAGTGGGCATCCCAGGTATAAGTGTTATGTACACTCGGCGTGATAAAAGACAAAAAGAAAGTTGTTAGAAAAAGTTCACCATACATGAGCATCGACAGCTCAGGAAACCAACCTATTGCGACATGTACTGGACAATCACTTCTACCTAAGTCGGCTCGGAGGAGAGGATGGTTTGTGGACCGCCGGAAAAAGAAAGGATGAAGACTTGGGGGGTTAGTGGTGTCGTCTCTTGACAATTGATGGCCTCGAGGCTGAGCATATTTGTCTCTCCTGATTTCCAGCCGGTACTGGAACGCCTCCGCGTCGACTTGCCAGTCAAAACCATGATATCGCCACGCCCTTCCACTACTTACACACGGACACAAGTGGAAATGGAACGGGTGACCTCTTCATATTGGGTCGCGTCACCCGTGGATTATTCGGAGGCGCGGTCGGGGCTCACGCATCGGCACGAGAGGTCACTAGGCAGATGGGGCAGATGGCTAGAGTGTCGAACGAGACGGCCGGGGCGCCGGGTGCCGAACAAGTCGGCACTTTCCTGAGCTGCGGAGCCGAGACAGCAGGAAATGGGCGCCATCGCCTTGGCCGACGGACCCGTGGATATGCTTCCGTGGCGCTACGTTCCTTCAGATATATGGGGGGGAGTGGGGTTGCACTCGGGCTTGAACACGACGCTGTCACTGCCTTGTGTTGTCTCGCCTGGACTCCCCTTGTGCAGCACAGACTGATGCGAACATACAAGAACCGGTTGGAACATGCTAACTGGCTCTGGGGTGTTGGACAGAGTGGCTGTATTCCGTAGCAGAGATATATGGCATGCGTGCCCGACGCGACCCCGAGCAAGCAGGTTGTGCATCAGGTTGACAGTACCTTGCACTGAATCGGCAGATCATGGCAGCATAACATTGCATATACTTGGATGGTCCCCGAATGAGCCAACATGAACTTCAGATGGCTCATCACATGAGTGGTTGAACTGACTTGTTTGAAGGCATACTGAGCTAAGATGACCTACATCTTCGCCAAAAGGCTGCGATCCAAACCCAAGAATGTGAAAAATTTGACCCCCCGTCTCGCCATCTAGACGCCCAAAGAAGGGGAGGATACGCTTGTACTGATACGTAAACGCCAAAGCCCGTGGGCTGCACGGTGAGCCCGATTATGTCCCCCACCCAGCCTACTGGATTTGAAAGAAGTCCTCGTCGAACTTGCCGTGCTCCATCTCCGTGTCGTCGAAGAACATCATGTCATCAAAGTTGTTGCCGCCCCCGCCTTCACCGCCCAAGTTCATGTCGAGGTCCATGTCGTCCATGCCCGTGTTGCCGTCGAGGGCGAACAGGTCGTCCAGGCTCGAGTCCTGCCGCTCCATCTTGGCCTCAACCGGCTTTTGTTGGTCAGCTGCTGTAGGTGGCGCCGCGGCAGCGGCGGTAGCGGTAGCGGCAGCGGCGGCAGGGGGGGCAGATGCGGCTCCGACTCCGGCCTCTGGTTCCTGCTTTGTGGCGTTGCTGTCCTGAGGAAGTAGGTTGTCGAGGGACAGCATGTCACCACCCATCTCGCCCGAGCCGAACGATATGTCCATTGGCGCTTCTTGCGCCCTAGGTTGCGGCTGCGAGTCGTTATTGGCGGGTGCTAGGCTGAAGGTCATATCGGTGAAGTGGAATCCGGAGTCGTTCGTTTCGTTACTGGTACCCGCGTCAACGCCGTCACCGCCACCGCTATCGAGTCCAAACAAGTCATCCATCGGCGCCTCTGGAGCGCCCGAGGGTTGAGGTTGTGATGTCGGCGGGGTGGGCTTCGACTCCGACTTGACTTCGCCCATGGGGGCCATCACAGCCGGGGGCGCCTGATTTGTCTCTTGCTTCACCGGCCGCACGGGCTCTGGCTGTGGTTGGAAGCTGACGCCCATATCGGGGAACGGGGCCATTGATGGAGCTGCACTCGGCTCAGCGGGGACCCGGTGCGGGCCCGTAGTCTCCGTGACATCGACCTTGTTCTCGGGGGACACCTCCCGAGACGATGAGTCGAGGTCGATGGCGATGGGGGATTTAGTCTGTGCCTCTACCGGCGCGGGCTGTTCCACGGGTTGTCGTTGTTGCCGGAACCGGTCCAGGTCTCTCTGCAACGCCGCCTTTGCTCTCATCTGCCGCGGGTGTCAGCCTTCGTGTCACGACCGAGTTGGGTTTCAACAGAGCAACTCACTATCTCACTTTCAAGGTCGTCCAGCTTCCAGTGAAATGTGTCGATGAGCTCCGGAATCTTGGTTTGTAGCGAAATCTGAGCCTGCATCTGAGATCTGCCTTCCTTACTGTGCGATCTCAACGCCTTGCCTGTTTGGATGAGCTGCGATTACAAGTCAGACATGAAGTTGTTGATTTTGGTTCAGCTTCGGTATACAAACCACGTCGTTAATGATCCCATGTAGGGCCTCCGCAGAGTCGGCGTCAGCCAGCTTCGAGTTTGCCATGGCGGCGAAAGAAGGCCGGCAGCGACGTTATTGACGGTTGGTGTGCAAACGCAGTGACAATCGAAGACCAGTATTGAGGAATGGACCGATGCCGAGATGTGAATAGATTAACCGATGCACAGGGGTCGTAAAAGAGTACAACCAGCTTGTAGGGAGTGAAAGGGTAGAAAGACAACGAGTCGCGAGTGGTGGGCTGTATGGATGGTGAATGAGAGCCTGGTTAGTACCTTCTGTTCATATCAAGAAATGTGAGCCGAAGTTGAAGCTGGCTTGATGCAAATGATGGATTAATCAATTGTCTCAATGGTACGACAACGACAACGATTCCCATCAACCGCAAAATGTGGTGTTTGAAGTCTTCTGATGCAGCCGCCCAGCCTCCAATCCCGACCTAGCAAGGCAGTACGTACCTTTTCGGATTCGAGCAACCAGAAAAGAGGCTTGAGCGCTGGGCAGAGGAGGCCAAGATGCTGCAGCCTCAGGCCCAACCAATGGAAATGTGTTCTGCCACATCCAGTTCGCGCCACGTTCAGAATCACAGCTCTCCAGCGCCAAACAGGACGCACTGTGACCACTGACACCCCCCTCTCCCCAAAGCAACCCCGCACCTGCGGCACGGCATGGGCGTGGATGAAAGATTGGCAGCGGCTATGGTAGGGCGGTTTCTTCCTCCTCTGTTACTGCCCGGTTCGCGTTCTGGTTGCAGACCCCCCACCTTTCCTCCCATGCAGATCACCACAACGTGGAAATTTTGGGACGAAGGCAATGGAAGGGAGGGGACCTTTGGCTGACTCGAAACCCAAAATGTGTTTTCTTACCTACCCATGCATGAGCAGAAAACTCGCGGCATAAGTACCTACTCTAATGGACCCAAGAATCCAGCTATGCATCAGGTACACCGTTGAGGTTGGTTCAATTTAGCCAGCAAGCACAAGCTCGCTAAAACCCGTAGTCAGCTAGTGCTTTGTATTCACCTTCCACACACGGACATTAGACCCCCAATTGACGAGTGAGAAGACATTGGCAACGATTATTCAATTATTAGTCTCTGGAGCCATTCCGGATCAAGTATACACTTCCCTCGATATCGCGGAGAACCGTTATTGCGGATAACGGAAGACAAGGGCCAAGCCCACCGCAGGAGGTATGTGTAACCCTAACCCGCCGTCGGCGGGCTGAAGCCTGGAAAAGTGTTCGTCCCATCCGTCTGTGCTAGGAGTCCTCTTCCCGGGAAATTGGCTGTGTCCTGCAAAGAAGGATTTTGTAATCCAATCGCCCGGTGCCTAATGCTTGCATCTCCAACCGTCTTGGACGGGGCTTGTTATGCATGCTGGGAGTCACTCCAAGCTAAGTGGCGTGGTAAGAAGGGGAAAACAAGCAGTGGTGGCTGCGAGATGACCGAATGGGTAAAAGTAATGTACGTGTACAGGTAGAAAAGGAGCTGAGGAGGGACTGGGATATCCTCACCAGAAGACAAATCGCTTGATACCGGTGGAGTGAATTAGGCATGATTCCTGCATTGAGCCTTGGGATCCTTTCATAAAGCTTTGCGTTTGCTGCCATTGTCCCGCACCGAGGCAGGGAGACCCATTGGACCGAGTATTGTTTGCTTGCGCGTGCATTTTAAACCTCGTGATGAGCTCATCTCGTCAGCAGCCGACGCCCTTGTTTCGCTGCGACGAATTTGCTACCAATCGTACTGTGTATGTAATCCACGCCCAAAGTATGGGCTTCAATGTGGCTATACATGCTTTCTTATGTGCACTCAACAGCCCTAGCAAGCCTCGGCGACTACTGATGAAAATGACCCGGCCTCTCTCCGACCTGGCCGGACTCAGTCTAATTCATCCATCATCTTCTTCCGTGGTGCAATCCGCGAAAAGCTCCACGTTGTCAGCGGCCGTCTGTCTGTGCTAGGTAGTCACGCTTTCGCCCTTTGCCCAGCAAGATTAGCGCCAATTCATTCGGTAGCACATTCTGTACGCTGCGGCAACACCCCTTTTCCTGCTGCCATCCCATCTCTCTCACGCCACAAAGCCTTGACCCAGCCGGGAAGCTCCTCGGGAGAGGTGTCCTTGACAGATGGCCTAGGCGCTGCTGATCGGGACTCCTATGTACACAGTACTCGGTACCGCTGGTAAGAGGGAGAGGGAGCAAACAGACAAGAAGAGGGGGGAGAGTGCCCCCTCCTGCCGGGGGGATCAGCTACAGCCACCCGTTTTTCTAGCAGCGCTACCCTGGGTCGACTGGAAGGTGGTGGACAGCTGTACCCAGTGAAGAGGCACGGCTGGACAACCAAGAGCCTGGCCATGAGGAGGACGGGCCCTCCAGCGGACCAATCTCAAGGCCCGGGGCCGGCTGTGGGCACCGAACAGGCTGCCCTTGCTGCTTTGCTGGCGAGGCAAGCCTGGCGAGGCACAGTAGTATGGGTTGTACTTTTTAGCGGCGCAGCGCGGCGAAACGGTACATCGGGGTGCAGTAAGGCAATCGGAGGCCATGTAGGTACTTTGAGGCAAAATGGCAGGGTGCCTTGGCCGGGAAGCTCCAGCTGTTGGATTGGATTGGATTGGATTGGACTGATTTGTGCTGCAGCTGCAGGTGCAAGTGCAGGTGCGCGTTGCGCTGCGCTGCGCTGTAGGAATTTCCAGGCTCGCACCACAGTCACCAGTTCGCCATGCCATGCTACCTATGCTATGATGAATGTCCCCTCATCCGCCCTCCTTCCTTCTCCCTCTTTCCATCTGCTCCCCCTCCCCTCCTCACCCCCATCGCATATTCTCCTCTCAGCCGTCAGGAAACTGTCCTCTCTCTCCTCTCTCCTTTCCTCCCCGGACCTGGCTTTTGTTGCGATTCCTTTTTTTTCAGGGGGTTCCAGTCCTCTTTTTCCCGCCTGTTTCCTTGGTACTCGCCTCCGCTTATCATTTCCAACGCCTCCGTCTCCAGTCTCCAGTCTCCCGTCTCCTCTTTCTGCGCCTGTCATCTCATCTAACTGCTCCAGCGCAGCACAGCACAACACGGCTCGGCTCAGCACAGCACTGCACAGCACGCACTGCACAGTAGACGGTACTTTGGAGCTTCCTCTCGGCATCTCTCTTATCATTCGTCCTTCCCCTTGTCTCTACAATCCGCTTAAGCGTCTCTCTTGTCACGTTGGGTCGACGTCCTTTTTAGCTGCTTGTGCCGTCCCCACGTCCACATTTTTTCCTGTCGACTTTCGGTGTCTCCCTCTTTCACGTCAGGTCCAAGGCCAAGTCACATCGTTCCATTCCGAACAGATCGCAAACCAGACAAGACTCGACATCTTGGTAACCTTCGGCCGAGACGAGCCCACCGCACCCAGCTTCGACGAGGAATCCCTCATCGTGCCCTGTCACCTTTTTTTCTTCTCCCCCTCGCTTCCGCTCCCACTCCTTTAGTCTCTTTGCCGCCTGCTTGCTTGCTTGCTGCCTGAGAAGGGGTTCAGGGTCACGTCAGTCTTGGGACATCTCTTCTTCAACAAGACTGCCTCTGCCCCTCCTTACTCCGTTACCGAGTTTCTAACAGCCGGTTGCTCACCGAGCTTCGTCGTTCAAACTCGCACCGCTGCACATTCGGACCCTCGCAAGACCAAGACTAGAGTTATCTTGTTCAAGCTAGCCGATTTTCTCCTCTAATATCGCTATTGGTACCCAGTACACGACGTCGAACTTTCCAAGCTTCGAGATCCAACTTTGTCGCACGACCACCCTCTAATATCGACCAAAAGTCACAATGTCGGACAACGGACCTGCTTCGAACGCGGCGCAGCTGCCCCCCCCTCCCCAGCCGAACGCTGGAGCCCCGGGCTACGAGAATGGTCAGAATGGCCAGGCGAACCCGGCGCACATGCCGCCGCCTCCTCTCCATATCCCGCAGAACACCAACCCGATCCCGACCGCCATCACCTCGCCCATGTCTGGCGTCGACAAGGTCATGTCGCCCGGTAGCGCTGGAGGCTTCGGCCGCCGCGCCGCCCCCGAGCCCAACAAGCGTGCACTGTACGTTGGAGGCTTGGACCAGCGTGTTACCGAAGACGTCCTGCGCCAGATCTTCGAGACCACTGGCCACGTCCAGAATGTCAAGATCATCCCGGACAAGAATGTGCGTTCCTGAGAACACCTTCCTCCATGGCCCAAGGATGCTGTTGGCGGTCAAGGCGAAAGCTGGCACCCGAACCATCGCAACCTTTCTGCCCCTGATATCATTCGCGATATAGCTGACCGTGTATCGACAGGCTAAGGGCTACAACTACGGGTTCGTCGAATATGATGACCCCGGTGCGGCTGAGCGCGCCATGCAAACCTTGAACGGTAGACGTGTGCACCAATCGGTACGACAGAGCCTTGCCCCGCTACTGCAACTCGGAAACTGACCGATTGCCAGGAAATTCGTGTGAATTGGGCATACCAGTCCAACACCTCCAGCAAGGAGGACACCTCGAACCACTTCCACATCTTCGTTGGCGATCTCAGCAACGAGGTGAACGACGAGATCCTGACCCAAGCCTTTTCCGCCTTTGGCTCTGTGTCGGAAGCCCGCGTGATGTGGGACATGAAGACGGGTCGGTCCCGCGGATACGGCTTCGTTGCGTTCAGAGACCGTCCGGACGCCGAGAAGGCCCTGAGCTCCATGGACGGAGAATGGCTTGGCTCGCGGGCCATCCGCTGCAACTGGGCAAACCAGAAGGGCCAGCCGTCCATTGCGCAGCAGCAGGCTATGCAGGCTATGGGCCTGACGCCCACGACGCCCTTCGGCCACCACCAATTCCCGGCCCACGGCGTTGCCAGCTACGAGGTTGTTCTTGCCCAGACGCCCTCATGGCAAACGACCTGCTACGTTGGCAACTTGACGCCTTACACCACGCCAAACGACGTGGTTCCTCTTTTCCAAAACTTTGGCTATGTTGTCGAATCTCGTTTCCAAGCAGACCGAGGATTCGCTTTCATCAAGATGGACAGCCACGAGAGCGCGGCCATGGCCATCTGCCAGATGAACGGATATAATGTTAATGGGCGCCCACTGAAGTGCAGCGTGAGTTTACTCGGAGCGAATTCCATTGATCGGTTTGGAGGACAGCACTGACTTTTTCTGCGTGTGAAGTGGGGCAAGGACAAGACCCCGAACCCTCAAGGCGGCGCGGCCGGCTTTGATCCTTCGCAACAAGCGTACAGCCCCCAGAGCGCCTCCGGACCGGGCTACCCCGGCACCCCGACGGCCTACTTCCCGCAATATGGCGGTAAGAGCACGATCCCAATTCCAACACTGAGTCGGTGCAAAGAACCCCTCCGAGCTAACGCGATGTCGCGCACAGGTCAATACGGCGGCCAACCCGGCAACTACGGTGGTCCAGCTGCTCAATCCCCGGCCGGTTATGGAGCGCAGCCCATGGGATACGGCGGACCGCAGAGCGCCGGAGGCTATGGTCGTGGTCAACAGCCACCCAACGCCCAGTGGCCTCAGGGTCCCCAAGGACAAAACTTTAACAACGGCTTCGCTGGGTACCAGGGCTAATCCGACGACATATCTCTGGCAGTGAGCCGGAGTGCACAGCGTTGCATTTCGCTCGAGACGAGCGCACTCATGTGCGAGAGCACCCACACAGCGTTGCAAGGTCCTAGGGGTGCTTTTGTGGAGTTTTCCCGATGTTTTTGATGGCAGAATGGCATGACCAGCACATCCCCCATGTTTTTCCAAAAATCATTTTCCTGTCAAGGCGTCTCTCTATCTCAAATCTCTCCTTTCATCTGCGATGAGGGGCACATGTCGGTTTCTCTTGTGTGAGCACTGGGAAAACGATGGGGAGGGAACATCATGTGCATTTTCCCCAGATGTTTCTCTCTTGTCTTCCTCGCATCTTTCTTCTACGGCCTAGTGATTCCCACAAGTCACGATGTTTTCCTTATGCAGTCATTTCTCTCAACCTGTCGGGGGCAGAGGCAGACTTCTGACATGCCGTTCCGTTGCCAAAACAAAAAGTTTGCTGCTTTGTTCTATCATGGATACCTCTTCAGCATGACGGATCTGTTGGATGACGAGTTATGACCTTTTTCTTTTTCTTATTCTCTGCTACTCTTACACTATTTTGGACACGCGTTTTTCCTCCCATCCGTGTGGTCTCCGGGAACCCGGGCCACCATTAGACATGACCAGACACCAGATGTTTTGACGAAATATGACTTGGACGAAGAGATAAGAGGGAGAAGGCGGGATGGGCGGTAGGAGAGACCAAAGGGGATGGATGCATTTTGGTTGGTTGAGAAAGGTAGCCCCAAATGCTACAGCGACGCGAAAGTGAAAATAAATTAGAGAAGAGACTGCAAGACAGCCAAGGCCCCCACCCTCCCCTCCTCCTAACAGCTTATGTCGAAGAAGCTGAAGTTGATACCCATGTGTGACTTAGTTGGGTGTTTGGGGAGGGGAAGAGGATTTATGAACTGCATGAAGGGACTGGCTTATGAACGGGAGAGGGCCAAACAAATGGCGATGGAGACCCGTGCTGCATATCGTCGACGAGCAAGGGGCGTTGGTGATTGGACGCCTCTTGCGATCGGCCTCGCATGTCTTATCAAGCGGTATGCTTTCCCCTTTCGATGCCTTTACTTGCCAGTTTCGAGCATGTGGGATTGGCGTTGGGATTGGGAGCACCATAGACCCAGACCACGCCCCATGGATGGTCCGGCTTCGACGCGCCCTCTACGTTGTGCCAGCATGCAAGGTCCCGGGGGGCACGACATGGGGCCGTGGGAATTGCGCAGTGGTAGGACGGCGGACTTGGTGATGGGGGAGGGGGTTCATGTCGTGTGATCTTGGTGGCAAGGTGCCGCGTTGGACAGTTGGGGCAGACCTGTTTTCCCTCCCGGATTGGTGTGAGGGGGGGCCGAGACTGGAGACCCTTCGCAGGTCGTCGTCGTCGTCGTCGATAGTTGTGGAAGGTTGTTTACGGAACCCGAATCTACAGTGTCGCAATACTGCCGTGCAAGCGAGCGAGCATCGACGTGCGTGCCTGGAGATCTAACATGAAATTGGACGACAAGGAGCCAAGGGTATTGGTTGGGGTTGGGTTATAAGGCGGCTTTCAACATCACAGGCAGAGTGTATTAGATGTTGTTGTCCATATGAGTGCAGTCTCGCCTCAGAGGGAGTCACAAGAGTGGTTCATGAATGCCGTATGTTCGCCCCTAATAGCTGTGATCTCAAAGGGAAGGCCGTTCCGAACCGTCATCCTTCAACGACGGGGTATTTCCAGAGCCGCCTGTCCTATGGCGAGGCCCGGTTACGTTTTGAATCCCTGGCTCTATTTATTGCTTTGCCTTGGCTTTATTCTGGCGGCGACTTAGCGGCTAAGGATTGGTGATCCCTTTCCTGGGCCTGATTAGCCGATCTCCGTAGCTGGCTGCGTGACGCGAATTCCTCCTTGTGAGGTTCCACACGTGCGGTGACGAGTTTGGTTGGAATCGGGAAACGCGCACTTGTTCCCTGTGAACGTGGAGGCCGCTGCCTGTTGGATGGGTTGTTTTTATATGAATGATATCGCACGCTGATGAGCCTACAGCTTGGCCTTCTCGATCCTCTCCTGCTCCGCCCAAGCCTTGTTGATGCGAATGTTCTGCCAGAACCGCCATGCTCCAAGGGCCACCGCCGCTGGCGGACATGCGAGGAGCAGCCAGCTCCACCAAACGGGGCTCGACGCCTGTATGTGGCGGATGGCCTCACCAATATCCCTCTTCAAGTCCTCCTTGGAGCCGTCGTTCCAGAGCACGACACCCTTGCCGGGGCCGCGGGCCTCGCATCTCCTCGCCTTGAGCCTTACGTCCGTCTGGCTTCGCACACGGTTCTCGGCGTCCTCACGGCTGAGGTGAGGGTCGCGTGCCATGAGACGCTGCATCTGCACCTCCGGGTCCTTGACGGCGACGACGAATACTGTACCGCAGAGGCGGTCGAGCCCGCTCTCAAATAGCAGAGGGACATCGAGCAGGACGGCCCAGTGGCCAGTAATGTAGGCGCGGAAGATGGCCTTGTACATCTCGGCGCGGACGGCAGGGTGGACAATGCCGTTGAGGACGGCGCGGTCACGCTTGAGGCCTTCGGTGTCGCCGAAGACGCGTTTGCCGAGGGCGGGCCGGTTGAGGGGACGTCCCTTGCCATGGGGCCCGGCCTCGGGCATGGCGTCAGAGACCGGGACGAGGAGGTCCGGGGTGGTGGGGAGGAAGTGCTTCACAATGGCAGCATAACCCTTTGTCCCCGGCTCAACGACTTTCCTGGCGAGGACATCGGCGTCGATAAGGGGGATGGAGTAAGGGGTGTTGGAGAGGATGGAAGAAACGGTGGACTTGCCCGTTGCGATGGAGCCTGTAAGTCCGATAAAGAGCATCTTGCGGATGTGCGGCTGGCCCCGTTTCGGCGCGTATCTTGGGGTTATTCTATTTGTTTATTTCTCGGGTCGGGGCTTGCCTGAATTGAGATGTGGCGGTGTTGTCGCCAACGTTGAGGCAATGTGATGGAGGGGGCCTGATACGGGTGAAAGATGAAGCTGATGATGGCGACGGTGGGGTGGATGACGAGACCGAGGTAGGTAGAAGTGAGCACGGTGGGTAGCGTCAGGCACCTGGAGGCTTGAGGTTCGGTGAGGTTCGGTGCGTCGGCCAATTGACGTGCTCAGCGCCTCTGCCAAATGCAGTCAAAAGCGAGTGGCAGCTGGCAGAGTACCTACTTATTGGGTCGGTAGGACGGGCCCTACCTAGGTACACTAGGTCAATTTGATATCTCAATTCGGTACGGATACGTTGTTTTCTCGTTCCATGGGTGGAACCAAGCGAATCAAGTGTATGTCTTGGACAGCAAGAGTCGAACACTGACGCATCGTTGTGTAGTGTAGAATGTGGTCTCATCCTTCAGAGCGCCGCCGCAAAGTTTCGGGAGCGGCTACCGTCGTCGTCGTCGTCGTCGTCGTCGTCGTCGACAAGGCCGTGCCCGTCGCTGATAGGGATTAGGTACTTGACAGCTTGCGTGCTCCTAGCGCTGTAGCGTCAGGCAGGGGTTGCGGCGAAGGTTTCGCGAGGGCCGGAAAATCAGCAGTCGCCATGGATTCGATGTGGGATTGGACTTGCGTCCGGTGGAGTTCTCCTTCCCATCGTTGGTGTATTGCTTTCGGCGGGATGCAGGGCGACAAGAACGGAAAGAATATGACACCTGCAGTGCACCTGAAATGAAGAAGTTTGTTATGAGCTTGTGGAGTTCTGCCACACGTGAGGGGGCTGGCTTTCGTTTGATGAACAGAGGGATGGTTGGCTCCTAGCACATATCAACATATCCCAGATCCGGTCTCAGGTTTTCTTTCGCAATGGCCGGAATTCTCGCTGGGAGCGGATAATCGGAACGTCTGGCACGCTGGGCTTGGTTTAGCCAAGGCCACCACTGGTATGCTCCGACCCCATCGCATCACCAAAACCGCTCGTTTGTCTGCTATGAACCTGTGAGCTTTCCAAAAGCTTGGCGCCGGCCGTGAGGGAATCTCGCTCAGTTGGTATTGAGGGCCAAGAGGCGTCGCAGCCACCACTCGTGGGTGACACTGGAGTTTACAGCCTCTTTTTCTACATGCCCAAACCCGTTGGCACCGTGGGTAAATAGAATAAGAAAAGGCCTTTAAAGCATCATGGACGGGAAGGGAGACGGGAAGCAAGCAGTGTTGAAGAAAACGAAAGCTGCCTTTCCCCCACCCCCTGCCCTGATCTCTTCTCCACCCCTCGCTGTGCACCAGCCAGCCCGCCTGGTCTGTGTGTCTTGCGTATCTGTACGGAAACCCAATGCCCCGAATGACTGACGTACTTGGGCCTGGGTACCCTGCCGCCTTGGAAACTCCCCTTGGGCTTTCCGGGCTTTCTGGTTAGCGAGCAGTCCTAGCCCCCGCCTCCTCCAATGCCCCCTCCAATGCGTATGACTCCGGACTGACTCCGGGGGCTACTACAGGACAGCTCGAAGACTAATAGTCATCCTACCCTACCACTCCGACGACGTTGAGTACTATACATAATACAGTGGCCGAATTGGACTCATGCGTCTTGGAGACAGACCCAGCCAGACGAGTGTTTGCCGCAATCCCGCACACAGCACTGAAGACTAAAGACTCTTGTAGAGGACAATCGAGTGGGGCCCGTTGTTACACAGCAGCACCTCGCCGTGTCTCCAAGCGTTACCTCCTTCCTACATGCGGTATTGCTCTAAATTACTCAATGTGTATATTCTCTCTCTCTCTCTCTCTTCTCTGATCCGGTCCTAATTGCCCCTGTGCCGCTGCTACGACTGCAATATCCTGACTGTGTTGGGTTCTGTCAAGTCTGACTCCCCACCTTTCTCTCGTAGGGGACCTTCGAATTTCGGACGTACCAAGCTCCTGTCCCCAGAGCTTCTCAAAGTACCTCTCACGGCCCGTCCAGTGTGAAGATACCTGAGGTACCTGACAGAGGGTCCCCCCTTGCCTGTCCAACTCGTCAGTCCCCCCGCCCTTGCTCGTGCCCACGCGGTCTCTCCTCAGTCTCTTTTTCGCTGGCGCCCAAAGTCAAACCAGCCTATCCGTACCTATGTCGCAAGCGACCATCGTTGCCCGCGGACGCACGCTCGCATCCAAGTCGTCAACCATCTCCACCCTCTCAACCCCCCTCCCCTCTCCCCCATCGCACCCCCCCCCCCCCTCGACACCATCGTCCCTCCTCCTAGCCCCCCCTACGGTCGCTCTGTTGTTTATGCCATCGCCGCATTTCCCCTCCAATGCACATGCTCGTTAGAAACAGCAAAATTCTCCCATCGTCCAAGCCGTTCATTGATTCACTAGTCGCCTGCCGTCCTCAATTATCATGATGAATTATTAGAGGGAAAAAAAGAACCCCCCTCCAAACTTTGTTCCAGAGTTTGGGCCGTGTCAGCCCAATCCCGCCAAATACTCTCCTTGGCAACCCTCAGAGCTCGCTTGCTCGCTCGACCGACTGCGCATCCATTCCTCTGGAGTCTGCGCTCTGCAAATTGTTCCCACATTCACACTCCATGCCTGCTGCCGCCTGAGCCAGTCAACCTGCACGCAGCTCAAACAGTCGTACCTTAGTCGCTACCTTACGTACAGTACCTTAACCCCCCCAATACGGCCATTCCCATCCCCGTCTCTCCCCAAATCTGCCCAGTGCCGTCCTTATTGCACAGCACCACACACCAACAGACCAGCCCGGGCCGGGACACGACAGAGCAACAGTCCACGCTCAGCGACTTTCGCTACATTACCTTGCTTTCCCTGCGAGTCTGCGCTTCTGCGACTTCCCTCCAACCTTATCAAGCCCAGTCCAGCTTGGCCCCATTCGCCCGCTTAACGCGTCCAGTTGAAACCACCGACGACATCAGCCAAACCGCTCGGCCAGCCCTTTTTTCCCTTCCCAACAACCACCACCACCACCTCCACCCAACCCGCCGCCATCCAAACCAAACCGACCCCGATCGATTGCATCGTCCTCCTTTCCGAGTCAACATCGCTCCCCGCCCGCCATGGACTCCCAGTGGCAGCAGGGCTATGCCGACTCGGCCGGCTCTGCGAGGAGATACAATGGCAGTGGCGCCCAGATGCCCCGGGGGGATTACAATGGCCAACAGGCACCGCAAGGTCAGCCGCCTGCCGGCTTCAAATACGACCAGTACCAGAGCCCGGGCGCCATCTCTTCTCACGCCGCCAGCGCTGCCACATCGCCCATGTCTACTCCCCAGATGCGCGATAACAACGGCGATATTCCCATGCACGATGTCCCGGACTCGTACACTGGCATGAAGTACCCCATGAGACCCCATCATCAGTCTCACGCCTCTGGTAGTCGCTCCTCCACTCTCTACTCACCCCAGGAGCCGTCTGCTGCTGCCCAACGATACTCACCGATGGAGGCTCTGTCCCCCACCTCGCCCTACGCGCCAAAGTCCGCGCAAGGCCAGTTCGCCTCGCCCCCGGGCCAACGACAGTCTCCTACCAGGCAATCCGATTACATGCCTCACAGCCCTCACTATGGTGGACGCCAACAGCCTCCACAGCTCCCTCCGATTACGCCCTACGGCTCCGCTCACGACGGCTACCCGTCCGCCGTCGTTGCCAACATTGACGGAGCCTTTGCGACCGATCCTAAATCCCCGCGCCGCCCGATCCCGCAGAACATGCCCCGGGGTCCTGCTCCTGAATTCAGGCAATGCAGAGCCCCGACCGACCTCCGACCCAAAGTCAACGCCCAGCCTCCCTTCCGGCGCGCGAACCCAGAAGGAGGCTTCATCAGCGTAAGCGCATCTGTCCACCCTTGCAAATGAAATAACCCAAGCTGACCCGCACTTATCTCAGCCCCTCCAAGCCCTGACGGTGCACCTCCCCGCCACCTACAGGATATGCAACCCGAACTTCAAGTACGAGTCGTCGCGTAACCCTCGCCGGGTTCTGACCAAGCCGAGCAAAGGCGTCAAGAACGATGGATACGACAACGAAGACAGCGACTATATCCTTTACGTGAATGATATTCTGGGCTCAGAAGAAGCCGGCCACAAGTACGTTTACGGCGCCCCCTGGGACGCCCTTTGCCGCTACCTCTTTGATGCACTTATATTGATACGTGATGTAGGAACCGGTACCTCATCCTCGACGTCTTGGGCCAGGGCACCTTCGGCCAAGTTGTCAAGTGTCAGAACCTCAAGACGCAGGAAGTGGTCGCTGTCAAGGTCATCAAGAACCGCACTGCGTATTTTAACCAGAGTATGATGGAGGTGTCGGTTTTGGACTTGGTAAGCTTGTCCTGTTCTGTTCCTCAAACGCATGGCATTGCGTCTAACTCAAGCTTCCCCAGCTCAACACAAAGCTCGATAAGAACGATGACCACCACCTTTTGCGGCTGAAGGACACCTTCATCCACCGCCAGCATTTGTGCCTGGTTTTCGAGCTCCTCAGCGTCAACCTGTACGAGTTGATTAAGCAGAACCAGTTCCGAGGTCTAAGCACGACTCTCGTCCGCGTTTTCGCTCAACAACTTCTCAATGGTCTGGCCCTCTTGAACAAGGCGCGGCTTATCCACTGTGATCTGAAGCCCGAGAACATTCTGCTCAAGAACCTCGAGAGCCCCATAATCAAGATCATCGACTTCGGCTCGGCATGCGACGAACGGCAAACAGTCTACACCTACATTCAATCGAGGTTCTACCGATCCCCCGAAGTCTTGTTGGGATTGCCGTACTCGTCAGCCATCGACATGTGGTCTCTCGGCTGCATTGTCGTCGAGCTGTTCCTTGGTCTCCCGCTGTTCCCGGGCTCGTCCGAGTACAACCAAGTTTCACGAATCGTTGACATGCTCGGAAACCCGCCAAACTGGATGATCGAGATGGGCAAGCAAGCCGGCGAGTTTTTCGAAAAGAGACAGGACGAGTTCGGACGACGGACGTACCAGTTGAAGAGCATGGAGCAATATGCCAGGGAGCACTCGACCAAGGAGCAACCGAGCAAGAAGTATTTCCAGGCAAACACTTTGCCGGAGATCATCAAATCTTATCCCATGCCCCGCAAGAACATGAAACAGAGCGAGATTGACAGAGGTAAGTCGTGACACTCGACAGTGAGGCAACCACTAACAAGGCGAATAGAAATGAACAACAGAATCGCCTTCATCGACTTTGTCAGAGGATTGCTGAACATCAACCCCTTGGAACGTTGGTCGCCGCAGCAGGCCAAGCTGCACCCATTCATCACCCAGCAGAAGTTTACCGGACCCTTCGTACCACCAATGAACTTGAAGTCCAGCTCCCTCAACCGGTCTCCGGCACCGGGCACGCAGCAGCAGCAGCAAGCCGAAGCGTTGAGCAAGCAGAGAGCACAGGCAGCTCAAGCGCAGGCGAACTCTGCTGCACAAGGGGCCTACGCACAGATGGCTACTCAGTACCAACAACCTGGGCACACTCAGCAGCCACCCATCTACAACAACCAGCAAATGTACTCGCCGAGCAGCAACCACGCAGCTCAACCACCACCTTACGGAGCCCAGCAAGGTGCCTACGGCCAAATGGTCATGTCGCAACAGCCGGCGCAAATGCCTCCCGGCCCTTATGGCAACGCGTCTCAGCAACCCGGCCTGTACCCCCAGCAAGGCATGCGACCGGCGCGCCAACGTGCTTCGACCATGGAGCAGCAGCAAAGTGGCATTCCGGCCGCCATCCAGCGCGTCGCGAGCCACCTTGACCCCAGCCAGCCGATCCGCCTGCAACCCAGCCCTGCTTACTATCCTCCTCCTGCGGATGGTGGCATGGCCGGCATGGAAAACGCGGCCCAACGAGCAGGTAGGCGAGGAAGCCGCGTGCAGCAAGGAGGGAGAGGCAACCGCGATTTCATCCGCAATCTTGAGGAGCGAACCCTGGAGGAGGGATTCATGGGAAACCAGAACCCTTGGCATTGATTTTCGAATGGCCTGACCGCAAGTCTCCGAACTTTTCGAGACAGTACCTCTCCAGTTCCACACGCATCGGCGGGCGTTGCCTCCGCCACCTAGAACGCTCCCGGCGACGACATCAGGGCAGCCCCCAAAACAATTGTTGCGGTTATTCCAGAGTTAGGGCGACGACAGCAGGAAAGGCCCTGAGCTGCCAGATCGCAATCGGTTTAATGTAAGATACCCGGTGGCCTCGAATAAGCGAACCTGTCAAGACTGCCATATAAGACCTGTTGCAAAGGGGCCATCTAAGGAAATGCGGTGTTCATGCCGGGCTGCAGCGTGGCGACGCGACATACGCATGGACGGGAGCTTTGATGGGATGACGCATGAGGAAAGGGGAACGAAGGGGAACGGTGGTTATTGCTGGGTTGGCATGGAAAGAAGCCTTCATGGGGGAGATGGGGAGGGAACAAACGGCCAGTAACGACACACGAGACACGCCTTGACACGCACCGTTCCTAAGTACCTACCTACCTACTACCTACTTTGGCTTCTTGATGTTCAGAAGGGTCCCGGAAACAGCAGGGTTGGCTTTGCGAGTTGTTTGGCCCGTACGGACGTGACGCCCGATGTCATATGTGGGAGACGAGGTTACTGATCCACGACACATGTGCCTGCCTCTTCATTCAGTGTCGAAGATACCAGGGGCTGGCTCCGCGTTTCTGGGATTGACTTGCCTGTGTACGAGTCGGAGGAAAGGGTTGGTGCTTTGGCTTTCCCCTTACCATCAAGGTTGCTGTTGCCATCGGCCGTTTGTTGACGTTGACATTACATGCCGTACCTGCATTCTGCTCGCCAAGTGGCCGAGCGTTCTCGAGTCAGAGTTACCAACGGAGTTGTCTTTCTGTCGTCACGGCTTTCCCGTGTATCTGTATCTGGCAGCTGCCAACAAAGTCTTTGCCTAACTTTCTCTGTTGACGTGGGCTTGCAGGGTAGCCAACTATCTCTTTTAACTATTCGTCTCGACCATCAAGCCTCTCCCCATACTTTGTCACCGCATCCATCGCCGCGATAACTACGTTTTTGTTGTTTTTTTGGATTCCCTCGTCAAGCTCTAGCGACTAGCTTTAGACAACGCCGCAGACCCATATACCGACACTCTCATTGGCATCGGCCTAGGCAATCTTATACCTTTGTGACCAAAGCCCTACGCCGGCAGCAGTCATGGAGCATTCTCCTGTAAAACATAGCCAGGTTGACGTTAAACCTCGCAGGACCTCGTCCGCATCTCTGACCGAGCACCGCTCCAATGTTGACTCGGTTCAAGACGCCAAGGACCAATCGAGTGCCAATACCACTGTGAAGTCTGCCGAAAATATAAATGGCCGCTCCATCCGCTCTGTCTTCAAAGCCTCGTGGGGAAAGACGCTTTCCAAAATACTCGGGAAGCAAGCCAGACCAGGTATCACTCTCGATGAAAAGCCTGTCTCCGGACCTGATGCCGGCAACAAGAAAGGGCGCGGTTTTGCTCAGAGATGGGATAAAAGGGTTGACGAGCTGCTTAACCGATCCGATCCTCTCAAATTTCAGTCTTCCAAGTCTGTCACTGATGTTAACGTGGCATCGTCATACCATGACAAGAACAAAGGTAAGACCTCAACTCATTCCCTCTCTCGCTTGTTACTAACTCTGGCATCTAGGCTTGCTAAAGCGCCGCAGCTTGGGGAATATCTTTGGTTCTGTCAGATCTCGCAATACGCCCAAGAAGGTTAGCAAGTCCCCGGAGGCTCTCGCGGAGACGATGGATTCTGGTCTTTCGACGCAATCCTTGGCAAAGGATACCATTACCTCCGACAGTGCTCCTCCCATGCTGCCACATCTACCGCCTTCAGGGGATTTCAGACCTAGCATTCAGATGAACCTTGAAGCCGACCCAGAGAGATCCAGCATCGACGCTTCCGCACAACATCTGCGAAGTAGCACCCCTACGAGACCCCATCAGAGAGACCAAGCCGTACAGACGCCCCTGACGTCCATCGCCGAACGCACTAATACGAAAGGGAAGGAAACATATAATCTGCCGTTGTCAGGAATGGTAGATCTTCATACCGGACATGAGCTGGTATGGAATACGTCTACCAACCATGACTCCCTGTCGGTGCCCAAGTGCAATACAATGGCATCCGGCTCGATAGCCAAGCCTCATTTGTGTCGAACTCGATCAGAGACGGAGATTACCGAACAGCTCGTGCATGTATCGCCCACGAACGACACTGTGGATTCCGCGCACACAACGCGCACGCGCGATCTTCAAGTCCCTCGAATTGGGAGACAGCAGGAGGTACGCCGTAGTTTGAAGGGAGATCAGGTTCATATCTATTCGGGTGGGAAAATTTTCTGGATACCTGAGGCGAAAATCCAAAGCATGGTTGAAGCGTCCACCAGTGTTGCTACTGCGAGAAACGACACCACCAACCATGCCATTGCTGGAACCGACATCGCCAACACGCCTTGTGATTTTGGTAGCAAGAACTTGAAGAGGAAGGCGAAAAGCCTAACGTTCGTTAGGCAGCTTGAGATACAGCCTCGCGGAAGCTCTCTCACGGCGCCTCGAAGAATGTCCTTTAAGATGGATCTCCGTGGCACTGATAGCGGCCCAGATGACTCGAAGTCGTCCTTGCGCGGCAACTCGGACGATGACGATTGATGCGGCTATTAACAGGGGCAAGGGTGAATAGTGGTTAGTAGGCGGTTTATCGGCGGAAATGGCCTATTGAGTATGGATACCGCAGTTGAATTACTATGGGACACAGTCTCAGTATCCCGAAGTTTGTTTGTTGTACAGAGTAGAGCAACGATTAAACCAGATTGAGGTCGAATAGAGCCAACGTTGGGATCACGGATTCTACAGCCACGCCCGCAGTGTGATCCAGGACCATGGCGGGGTACGTACCGCTGTCCTGCCGTCCAAGAGTGGAGACCCCTGAACACGCTCCACGACCTCTCAAATCAACGCGCGCCCAGCACCCAGGTCAGCCTCAAGTTAAGTTTGTTTCCCATGTTCACCAGGGTCCATCCGTATCTAGGTATCCGTACACACTCCCCGAAACCCATCCTGCCCGCCTTTTCTCGACATCTCTTCTTTACTGCACACGGCCTTGTTACCGAACCAAGCAACATAGCCCTTCAGGTTGCCTCTTCGGTCACCACCCAACTCATTCCTACAGCGCTTCAGCCTTGGGCAGCTTGACGTACTCGTTTCGCTGGCATTCGGCCTTTAGTTTTTTGCGACGGACACGTTCGACCTCGAGGCCTCTCCATTCGTATCTAGTCACCACAAATACCGGCGAGCGAAGCCTCCACGATGGCGAAAGTTGCGACCGACTTTGAGCGAATCATCCAAGAAGGTAGGACCACTCTCCCTGTTACGACACTCGGCGCGGTCACGCTTCGAACTAGTCGCTAAAGGGGTTCTTTTTGGCCAACTCTAGGGCGAGAGAGGAAGAAGAACGAGGCGTTGGCACAGAAGATATTTTCCAAGGATAGACGACAGAGTGCCCCTACCAAGCTCAAGCCCGGCGCGGGTCCGTCGCTCGCAAGCCGAGTCGGCGTGAAGAAGGTAGGGCCCCCTTTCCACCGATCGCTTGTTTGCTAGCTACGAATGCTGACATCTCCCGTCCCCTCAATCAGCAGCGCACCGCCTCCCTCGGTCCCAAGGCCCTCCCCGCCGGCAACATCGATGGCGACTGGACACACGACCTGCACGGAACCGTGAACGGCGGCGGTGGCAGGGGGCGTAACAACGGTGGCAACGCGGGCGTTGGCGGTCTCGCGTCGCGCATCTCAGCACCGGGAGGCAGGCCCGCGCCTGCCGCTGCCGCGAATCACAGACGAGGTGACAGACGCACGGAGCAAAGGGCTGCCAAGGTCGCCGCGGCGATCGAGCGCTCAGGCGGCATGGCCGACGTGCAGATGACCTCCTCAGCGCCCGTCAGCGCGCCGACCGGTCCTGCCATGAAGAAGGGTCTTTCGATACGCGGATTGGCGGGTCCGTTTGCGGTCATGGCGCAAAACTTTGCGCCGGGGACGACGGCGGCGGATATCGAGAGCGCGATGACGCCCGTCGGCGGGGAGATGCTGAGCTGTCGGATCATCAAGACCAGCCCGCTGATTGTGGCGGAGATGGTGTTTGCGACTAAGGAGGGCGGGGACGCCGTCATTAATACGTTCAACAACCAGACGGTATATCTTTTTTCTCTCGCTCTGCCCCAAAGGGGCGAGGTCCGATCGAACATGAAATGCTAACGATTCCGGAACCACAGGCCGACGGACGGATCATCAAGGTCTACCCCAAGCCCGGCGGCTACAAGGAGACCGTTGCGGCCAATGGCTCGCGCCCCGCGAACGCTTGGTCGATGTCGAGCAACGTCATCGACGGTACGAACGGGTTCCCTGAGCAGATGTCCGAGGATGACGGCGGTCTATACAGTGACCGGATCGTCAGTGGCAGCGCTAACCGCAGAGGCCGCGGCTTCGATCGTGGTGGACGCAGATGAGGGACGGGAAGAGAAGAAAGGTTCTAGTGGGCTCAGAGGAGGTACATTCAAAAACAAAAAGGGACTTTCTGCTTCGGGCGTTATTTAAGAGCGGGCTTGGGAAGGGTTGAATACGTAGGCAACTCATGTCTGGTCGTGCGCTCCGGTTCCTCTAACGATGATGGGAGGGTGTAAGGAGGGATGAGGGATGCCTCCGTGAGTAGTCTCTTCAATGGATTGTCCAGGTCGGGAAACCACGCCCCCCCCCCCCTTTTTTTAGGAGGCATGTGTACAATTAATAGACTAGGAGAACTTGCCTTCTTTAATCATCTTCTCTTCTTCTCTCTACAACCCGCCGTCGCGTGTAGCCCTGAGTGCCCCCAAAACTACTGCCGTCTACTTGTCCTGTCAGCCGGCGAGACGGATGTACCACTACTTGATGATCACGTCTAAAGCTGCATGCACAGACCGACGTTTCCAACATGCTGGTATTATGGATTTGGGTATTGTGTAGTGTGGCATGGCTGCGCGGAGCCTGTTCTATATGATGGTACATGGCGCCGAAATCATAATACATGTTGTTACAACGGACGGGAGCCGCTCACATCTCCCACATCTTGCCCTCGGCGCGATCCGTCAGCGCATCATCCGAGGCGGCGTCCTCCTTCTGTTGGTTCGGGTCGGTGAACTCAACAACAAAGCGGTTGAGGTCGTTACGCTTCTGCTTGAGCTGCTCGGCGGCCTCGTCGTCGGCGAGCCCGTTCTCATTGACGACCTTATCGACGGCTCCGACCATTTTGCGGGCGAGCTCGACCAGCTGTTGGACTGCCGCGTCGCGCCTCCTCGGCGGCTTAGACGGTGCCTTTCCTCCCGTCTTTGAATTTGGCTTGATCGCCGCATCCTTTGCCGAGGTAAAAAGGGGCCAGAGCTTGTTCACCGCGGCAGCGAGCTGCTTGCCGTACGCGCGCTTCGCCTCCTCGATCTTGCCGCCCTCGGCCATCTTGCGGAAGTGGAAGTGGGACACCATGGCGACCTTGAGGTACACGTGAAGGGCGCGCACGTCGAGGGGCGTCGCCCCCTTGGAGGCGGCGGCGCGGGACGTCATCTTCTCCAGGATGAGGTTTGCGTTTTCAAAGGCGGCTTGGTTCATGTTGTCTTTGATGCAGGCCGAGAGGGCGCGGCGGTACATCATGGGCAGCATCGTTTCGTCGGGAAGCTTGAGCACCGCCTTGGCGGCCTCGCGGCTCGAACCGTTGCGCTCGTAGATGCGGATGAGCTGGTGCCAATTGTCCGAGTCGGGCTCGAGGCCGTAGTAGTAGACGAAGAGCTCCCAGTACTGCACGGCCAGCTTGGCCTGCTTGTTTTCGCAGAGGAGCTCGAGAATCAGGGAGAGGGTGTTGCACCGCGGTACAGCATAAGTGATCCTCGGCGTGGTCGAGGGCACGGGTTTCCGAGATGCGGAGTCGTCGGCGGCGGCGGCGATGCCCTTCATGCCTTCGTTCATGCGCAGTGGGTAGTTCTTGTCTGGCTTTTCGCGGGTCATGTCGCGGACGCTCAAGGTCTCGCCGAGCAGGGGCATGATCTCGGCCTTCTCTTTCCGGCCACCGAGAAGAAGCACACGACCCATGGCGCAGACCAGGTCCTCGTCGAGATTCAGGGCGCCCTTGCGCCAGTTGCGCATGATCTCCTCCCAGATGGCCTTGCACCGCTTGATCATCTGCGCCGTCGCGTCGGCCGTCTCCTGAAGGGACCGGCCCTTCTGCTTCTCCGGGTTCTCTGCCTCGGCGCGCAGGGTATTGATGATGGCCGTGTACGTGTATGCCGTGGTCTTGCGGCCGGCGCGGCCGTCGGCCGTGTCGGCGATGGAGAACATGGCGTCGACGTCGCCCGCGCGGCCGCAGACCTGGAGCACGGCGTTGAGGTGGAACGAGTTGGCGCGCACGGGAGAGTTTTCCTTGAGGAGAGAGTTATAGAGGGCGACGGCCTTGGACACGGCGGCTTTCGGGTCGGGCGACTTGGCGCAGCCGCTGAGGAGAATGGTATAGGTACGGTCGTTGGGCAGTTGGCCCCGTTTCTTCATGTCGTTATAGAGTTTGATGGCGGCATTGACGCGCTTCTTATCTCGGATCTGGTACTCAATCAGGTGGTTCCAGGCCACGACGACCTGCTTGGTCTTGCCGGAGCGGTGGACGAGGAGGAGGGCCTCGTCGAAGCGGTCCTTCTTGAGGGTCGCCTCAACTTGCTGGGCGATCTTGAAGGGATCGTCCATGTGCTTGAGGTGCTGGTCGACGGCCCACTCCAGCTTCCGCCTCTTGTTCTTCTTGGCGATTTCTTCGGCATCTTCGGGGGTTTCTGGACCTTTCCGCGCCTCCTTCAAGAAAGCTGTGCCGGCGGTTGTAGTGTGGGATCGTTGGAACTGGCGGTACACTGGGAGACCATGCTGGAGGGCCGGGATCGTGGCAGATGCTTCAGTGAAGGAAGTATTACTGGCAATTGGCTGAAGCGCTCGTCTGAAGCACGCTTTGCAAGACAGCATTATGGGCCGACTTTGGAGGATGGTGGACGATTAAAGCTTACGATGTTCGCCTTTCGGGGCCAGCGCCGGGAAATTTTGCGACGAGTTGTAGAAGCTCCTTATCTTATCAGCCGGCTTCGATACACGCTCCTACCTAGGTATCCGTACCTATGGACGTTGGTTGCGGGACAACCCACTTTTACTACTATCCCACCACGGTGATATATGGACCAATGAAGTCAAGGTGAGTGGGGTTAATTAAGCAACTTGGCAAAGCAACGCGTCGCCAAACACGAGACGCGATTTCTGCGCGCGCGCCACCCCTGGCCATCTGCCAAATTATAGTGCATATGAATCCGTGCTGCTGCGTATCCCACCCACAACAGTCGTACTCCGTCTACCAGCCGAAACACAACCATAGACGCCAATCCTCTCAGTCCCAGATCACCGTTTCTGGTTTTCGCTTATACCATGAATTGAGCTTCTCTTCGAGCCTCTGACACCCTTCAATAATATCCTGCATTCTCGATCACGCCTGCCCATCATGCCCAAGGTCGACAGGCGCTCGAAGCTGGCAGAGCTTCGGGCACTCCGAGCGGCCGGCAAGAGAGCCAACTACGAAGTCGAGGAGGTCGACGAGCTGTACGAGGAGGTCGACGAGAACCAATACAAGAAGATCATCCGGGATCGCTTGGATCAGGACGACTTCGTGGTCGACGATAACGGCGAGGGATATGCCGACGACGGCCGGGAGGAGTGGGATCGTGCTCCCCAGTACTACTCGGATAGTGAGGATGAAATGCCAACCAAGGGCCGAGGCAGGCCAAGCAAAGCATGTAAGCAAGTCGAGTCATTCTCTTCATGATGCAGAGAAGGTGCTGACACTCGACAGCAAAAAAGCAGCGTGAGGACGAGGATGCCAAGCGAGACGCCAATGACAGAGACATCAGCGAATACTTTACAAAGGGTGCCACCAAAGCCCAAGCAAAGCCAAAGGTTTGTGATATAAACCCAGCCTCGTAAAGGTGGCGCTTCTGATACCATAACTAGGTTGCCAAAACAGAGGAGGACGACGCATTCCTTGCCGATTTGCTCGGCGAGGTCGACGCCAACATTCCCTCTCCCGTCTCCCGCTCGGCCAAGCGCAACAGATCCCCAGAACGGCGACGAGCCCGCGTGCTCTCCCCCGCTCCCGAGACCAGACCACGCGTCACCAAGAGAACAAAGACTGTGGATGACAGACTATCGTCCCCCACTGTCGATGACTCGGCACTCGATGATGGCTATCTCCCACCCATGGGCGGTGACAGGGACGACAGCCCTGCCCCGATCACAGTGGATGATGTTCCCATGTCCGACCCCGCGCCATCGTCTCCTGCTGCCAAGGTAGCTCAGCGCAAGGGCCTGGTTAAGCAAGAGGTCAACGATGACGAGGACGAGGATATGATGGAAGTTGCCCACACCGGCACGGTCACTGCTGCTAGCGTCAACATTGCGGGCTTAAGGCCACCGAAGAAGCTTGCTAAGCCCGATCCCTACCCAACCCCTATGAGCTCGTCCCCGGTCAAGCCCGCTGCACCGGCAATCGACTCGTCCGCCTGGAATACCATTACAGACCAGCTCAACGTCGTCACAAGCTCCCCGGCAGAGGCTAGAACCGTCGGCAAGATCGACCATAAGGACGCGATTGAGGAAGACGGTAGTCTCAACATGTTCTGGACCGACTACACCGAGGTCAATGGTAGCCTCTGCCTTTTCGGAAAGGTCTTAAACAAGAAGACTGGGCTGTATGTTAGTTGTTTCGTCAAGGTCGATAACATCCTCCGCAAGGTGTTCTTCCTTCCCCGCCAAACAAAGGTACAAGGCGGAGAAGACAGTGGTGAGGAGGTCGAGATGATGGACGTGTACTCCGAAGTGGATTCGATCATGACCAAGATGAATGTTGGCATGTACAAGATCAAGGCATGCACCCGCAAATATGCCTTTGAGCTGCCCGGTATTCCCAAGGAAGCCCAGTACTTGAAGTGTCTCTATCCGTACACAAGTAAGTTGTCATACGGAACAAATGGGGAATAATCCTAACTGAATATAGAGCCTGTCATCGATGGTTCGGCCACCGGCGAGACCTTTTCGCATGTCTTCGGAACAAACACTGCGCTCTTCGAGCAGTTTGTGCTGTGGAAGAACATTATGGGTCCTTGCTGGCTGAAGATCACCGACGCCGACTTTGGTGCTCTCAAGAACGCCTCGCACTGCAAGCTCGAGGTGCTGGTTGAGCACCCCAACATGGTGTCCACACTCAACGAGTCCTCCGACAACCTCGACGCGCCGCCCCTGACCCTGATGAGTCTTGCCCTGCGTACGGCTTTCAACGCCAAGGCGAACAAGCAAGAAATCCTTGCGATCAGTGCCCGAATCTACGAGAAGGCATCTTTGAATGACACTACCCCAGCTGAGAAGCTCCCTTGCCGGACATTCACTCTTATACGGCCTCACGGAACGGCGTTTCCTCTTGGCTTTGAGACATTGGCAAAGGAACGGAAAAGAGGACTGATCAAGACATTCCGTCAAGAATCCGAGATTTTGATGTTTTTCCTTGCTCAGCTTGATGTTGTAGACCCGGACGTCATTCTTGGGCATCAACTGGAAGGTGTCGACTACAGTGTTCTGCTTAACCGCCTGCACGAGAAGAAGACCCACCAATGGTCTCGTCTTGGTCGGCTCAAGCGCACACAGTGGCCGGCTTCTATGAACAAGGTGGGCGGCAATGTCTTCGCCGAGAGACAGGTCATGTCCGGCCGTCTGCTTTGCGACCTTGCCAACGATGCCGGAAAGTCTGCCATGTACAAGTGTCAGTCGTGGAGTTTGACTGAAATGTGCAGTCTTTACCTGCCGGGTAACAACCGCAGGCAGGACATCGACAACGAAGCCGCACTCAAGACCTGGGCGACTCAGTCCAAGGAGGGCACGCTGAACTACGTAACACACATGGAAACCGACACCTATTTCATCGCCGCGCTAGCCCTGCAAGTTCAACTCCTCCCTTTGACCAAAGTCCTTACCAATTTGGCCGGCAACTCTTGGGCGAGAACCCTTACTGGTACTCGTGCAGAACGGAACGAGTACATTTTGCTCCACGAGTTCCACCGCAATAAGTACATCTGCCCTGACAAGCAGACCTTCAGGGGCAGAATGGCCCAGGAGGAAAACCAGGACGACGATGGTGAGGGCAAAAAGAAGGACAAGTACAAGGGTGGTCTCGTCTTCGAGCCCGAGAAGGGTCTATATGACAGGTTTGTTCTGGTCATGGACTTTAACTCCCTGTACCCCTCCATCATCCAGGAATACAACATTTGCTTCACGACTGTGGACAGATCCGCAATGGTAGGTTTCCCGGTCGCCATGTCTCTAGCATTAGAAGCTAACTCGCACATCAGGAACAGGATGAGGATGCCGTGCCTGAAGTCCCCAAGGACCAGGACCAAGGCATTTTGCCAAGGCTCATTGCCACGCTTGTCAGCCGAAGAAAACAAGTCAAGGCTCTGATGAAGGACAAGAGTGCAACGCAAGACCAGCTTGCCACCTGGGAGATCAAGCAACTTGCACTGAAACTTACGGCCAACTCCATGTACGGATGTTTGGGATACACCAAGTCCCGTTTCTACGCCCGCCCCCTTGCCGTCTTGACCACCTACAAGGGTCGCGAGATTTTGCGCAGCACCAAGGATCTCGCCGAGAGCAACCAGCTCCAGGTCATCTACGGAGACACAGATTCCGTTATGATCAATGCCAACGTCGAGAACGTTTCGGATGCCTTCAAGGTCGGCCAGGAGTTCAAGAAGGCCGTCAACGAGCGGTACAGGCTTCTTGAGATCGACATCGACAACGTCTTCCGTCGAATCCTACTTCAAGCCAAAAAGAAGTACGCCGCCATCAATTTGGTCGAGAAGGACGGCAAGTTCATCGAGAAGATGGAGGTCAAGGGTCTTGATATGAAGCGCCGCGAGTACTGCGGTCTGTCCAAGGAGATCTCCAGCAAGATTCTCAACGAGATTCTTTCCGGCGACGAGACCGAAAAGTCTATCGCTCGTATCCATGAATACCTCAGAGAGATCTCTGGCAAGATGCGCGAGCAGGCAATCCCGGCCCAGAAGTACATCATCTTCACCCAACTCGGCAAAGCCCCCACGGAATACCCAAATGCGGACTCGATGCCCCAGGTCCAGGTCGCTCTGAGGGAGATTGCCAAGGGAAAGAACGTCCGCCGCGGCGATGTCATCTCCTACATCATCACCGGAGATCCTCAAAGCTCCGACCCTGCCCCGAAGAGAGCGTATACGCCGTCAGACGTCCTGAAGGCCGACTCTGGCCTCTCTCCAGACGTCGAGTGGTACCTTGGCAAGCAGATCTTTCCACCGGTCGAGCGTCTTTGCGCGAACATCATCGGCACGTCGAGCTCTCAGCTCGCAGAATGTCTGGGACTGGACATCCGCAGGTACAAGTCGGTCCAGGACCAGCAACAGGGCGGCTCGAGCAACGACGTGGAGATCCATCCTCTGGAGTCACAGATCCCCGACAATGTCCGCTTTGCCGAGTGTACCCGTCTGTCCCTCCGCTGCCGCAAGTGCAAGGCCTCTTCGACGTTCGAGGGTCTGATGGCGCAGCCCGACCGCGTCTCGGCATCGGGCGTGCTCTGCGGCTCCTGCGGTGCCACCATCTCGACTCTCTCGATCGTGGCACAGCTCGAGCACGCCCTCCGCACCCAAACAGCACGCTACTACGAGGGCTGGCTGGTGTGCGACGATTCCGCCTGCGGTATGCGCACGCGTCAGATGAACGTCTACGGCACCCGCTGTCTGGGCCCCAAGGGCCTTGCTCGGGACTGCCTAGGCCGGATGCGCTACGAGTACACGGAGAAGGCCATATACAACCAGCTCGTGTACTACGCCAGCCTGTGGGACGTCGACAAGGCCAAGAACCAGGCTTCGGCAGAGAGCGGTAGCGACCTCTCCCCCGAAAACAAGGACAAGATTCTCGCCATGGCGGAGCACAACCGCGTCCGTTTCGGCACGGTCAAGGGCGTCGTGGACAAGTATCTCGACAAGTGTGGCCGGCAATGGGTCGCCATGGATACCCTATTCGCCAAGCTGGGCTTCAACAAGCTTTTGGCTACTGCTGCTGCGTAGGCAGCCGGGAGGTCATGAGGGACTGCACATCAGGATGGTTGATGATGAAACTGGGATGGGTATGGCGGACATGACGATGCTTCTGAGGAGTTGGGCTAGGCTTGTTTGGATCTAAAACGCCCACTTCCCCTTGCCTTTATAATTGTATGGCTGGGTCATGGTCGACTGGGGCTTTAAATTTTATCTTACGTCGGGAAATCAAGGAGCTGGGAGTCTGGATGGGCTTGGGATGAGGCGTCACTATCTCTCATTGGGGTTGCGTAGTACATATGATATTTTGTAGCGCCGTTAGAAACAAGATGATTTCAACACGCCAGTGTCTGATGCGGAATTCGACAGCCTTCCTACCGTAATCTCCTATTGGAGACTCTGATATCTACTCAGCCTTGGCTCCCGTACCCATCTTCATGTTCGCACGAGAGAGTCCACAGCCCGCCCTGGTAGGTTGGGCAACACGGCAGATGGGCCCGCAAGGGTGCATCAGGGTTGGCAGGGGTTGCTTTCCGAAGTGTGAGGCTGTCTACAGGAGGACAGGAAAAGCCCTCATGCACAAAGTCACTCTCGGTCACGCCCACACAGAGCAATACATACATACCCTTGCTGCCCAACAAGCGTTGCGTTATGAATATTAATCACTTATCACTCATCACTCAAGGCGCAGGTCTTTATGGAAGGACACAATAAAAGTTGTGAACTATGTAACCTTTTGCCGCTTCGTCACTCCGGTCCACTGGGCCCCGGCTCCGTGGCCGAATTCAATGTACAAGTTCAGAGAAAAAGCATCCAGGTTTTCCTCTCTCCCGTCGGGTCAATTAACTTCGCGCCAGCCCACTTTACCACCCCCACTCCAAGTTGATATGCCCCAAGCTGGGGACCGAGTTCACTGTTGGCGACCAGTGAACCCAGCACAGCTCGAGCTCTCCAACTGGGAATGCATGTCTTGTGTAGTTAAGAGATGCTGGGACTGCGCCGTTCCCTCCTGAGGCCGGGGAAGAAACCTTCAGGACCATGCCACAAAGTGTCGTAATGTGAGAAGATGCTTGCCACTGTGACCCAAGCCGATGCCAAAGAGAGAGAGAAAAAGATGATGAAAAATCATCTTCAGACCAAATCCCCGAATTCCCCTTTTTGCATAAAACCAGGACCCACGACCTGGCTGAAGCTCCTTTGTATGCTTTTTGATGTCCGCCTGTTAAAAGAGCAAAGCGCGCGCAGCCTGTTTTGTGCGCATAAGCTCTCCATTGCTGGATGGACTCTCCTCAGGTCGTCTTCTTCTTTTGTGCGTCTGGCTCCCCTCTGCTTTCAACCTGTTTCCTAACCACTTTCCACTACCCCCACGTAGGCCAGGCACGTAAAAGAAGACCCATAAAGCGTCGTGAACTCGTATTAGAAAAGGAATAAAACACAATGTGTTGAGAGACTGCATCAGGGTGGATGCGGTCGGTTGAAGAGAGAACCGAGCGTAGTAAAGATTACATTCGGACTCCGAATATATCGGAAACCCTCTCTTCTCGGTGAGAGATCATCTCAGTGAGTCGTCTATGTCGGTATTCTTCTCGAGGTATCATGGTCCGCAGCAAAGATCAGGGTAACTTTTGGAAAACGAACTCTGAAAACCCTAAGTGTAAATGCACCAAACAGCCCCCGCCCCCTGTCTATTTGCTGAAATGCAACGACTTGATGGAAAAGGAAATGCTCGGCTACTCCCTTCATTTGCTCTCGGCAGCAGTGCTGTCGGGGACAACCTTGGACAGTGCAGGAGAGGCAGCAGTCGAAGGAGGAGAAGCCGGGTTTTCGCTGTCCAGGTTGGCGAGCGCGCTATACTCGTTGTTAGCAGCTTGGCCTTTGATAACGGGAACGTGTGCCAAGGGAGCTTACCTGAAGGCGTTGGTGTGTTGACTAGTGGGCGGCGTTCCGGTACGGGATGAAGCCCCAGAATCCTCACCAGGTCGGCCGAGGGAGCCGCCAGGTCCAAGTCTGCGACCACTGTTGCTGCGCGAGCTGAACATAGAGGTGGGGCCGAGAGAGATGTTGCCACTGGCAGCCCTGCCGGTCGAACCCTTCAGGCGGCGCAGGTCGTCCATACCGACCTGGTTGGACTGGGCCTGCATGTAGCCGGATGAGAAGTTGCGAGAGTCGCCGCGGCCCATGTTGGGGCGGCCACCGGGACCGCGCTGGCTGCCGCCACGCTGGTTCTCCTGTGCCTTCTGCAGAGCGGCTGCCTCGGCCTGTCATATCTGTTAGCATGGGACATACTGATGGAGAGTGTGAGATAACATACCTCGGCGCGGATCTCATCGAGGGTCTTGGGGCCCTTGTTGGCTTCCTTGGAAGCCCAGCCTTTCTTGCGGAGGTCGATGACATCCAAAAGCATGAACTTCAATCTGCTGGCAAGCTCGGGCATATCCATCATCTGCTGGATACGGTCGAAGTAGGCGTTCATCAAGGCCTTACCCTTGTCAGAAGCGTCAAGGTTGCTACCAATGGTTCGCAGCAACTTGGACAAAGACTCTATCTCAGCCTCGTCGGGAATGCCCTCGTAGTCAACGAGCTTGCGGACGCACTCATGCATGATGCGCTCCGTGAGCATGCCGAGCTTGTACAGCTCACCAATGAACTGGACAAGACCAAGACCACGACGCTTGGCGGCAGCGGCAATGTAGTACTCGTCAGAGAGCATGGCCGCCTCTGATGACTGGGGCTTGCCTTCGTCAGCATCCTCGGGCTTGTTAGGCAGGTTGACCTTCCAGCCGCGCTCGAACTCTTCCTGGCAGCGGTTGAGCAGGTACTTGCGGAACAAGGCGCCACCGCTAACAACAACGCCATTCTTGTCCTTGATGTTTTCGTCACGGATCTCGGGGCTCATGGTGTCAAGCATACGCTTGCAGAACTTGGCGTACATGGACGCCCAGTGGGCCTCGTCGGTGGCCTTCTCGAAGGTGAGCTGAATGACCTGGCGAAGAGTGCGACCGTCGGATTCGTCCTTGGACTGGCCGGCAATGGCGAGGATCTGGTCGGCAATCTTGTCGAACTTCTCCGGTGTCATCTTGTTGAGAGCAGCCTTGACCTTGCGCTGGACCATCTCGGGATCCATGTGGTCGGCGCCAGGCGTAGGGCCCGAGGCGGTGCTCTTGCCGATGCTGGTAGGCTTCCAGCCAGTAGCGGAAACCGTGATGGGCTTGAGATCCATTCCCGCAGTGAGGGGCATGGTCTTGGCCGCCTGCGCTTCCTTGGGGTTGTAATCGTTGCGTCTGCTACCACCGCCTCCTCTGGCGGAACGGGTCCTGGGAGAGTTTGGTCCCATGTTGGAGGAGGAAGGCGTGCGCACCATCTGGGGGCCGGGGAACGAACGGAAAGTGCCCATGTTGCCGACAGGGCCTCCACCTGAGCCCATGGCGGCGTTGGCCATGGCGAATCGCTCGGCAGAGGTGGTACCTCGGACGTTGTTAGACGGAGCTCGGAAACTACCAATGGCGTTTGCAGGCGCAGCGGTGCCGCGCTGGGAGCCGCCGCGACCGGAACCGGCGCGGGGAGTAGCCGCGGAGCGAGAACCATCGTTGTCGCCGATCAGCGACTTGACTTGCTGGTGGAACTCGGTAGAGGGCTGTTCGGTGAAAACCTTCTGGAACTGCAGCAAGAACTGAGCGTCGTACTTGAAGGTCTTGCCCTTCTTGGCAACCGCGGCGTTCAAGGCCGGGTTGGGAGAGCTGATACCAGAGGGGTAAAGATCCTGGTTCATAACGGTCAAGAAACGAGCAGACTTCAAAGACTGAAGAGCAGCGCTAGGCTGAGGCGCCTCGACGGGTTTGGTGTTGAGGGGAGCCAGGTTGAGGGGAGACGGCTTGGAGCCGCGCTTCTCAGTGGGGGTGGCCTTGGGGGCAGACGCCTCGGTAGGAGTAGAGGCCTTGGAATCGCCAATGCTGAGGTTGGAGAGTTTATCGGCAACATCGCCAGCCTTGGCGGTCTCGTCCTCGCCGGCCTTGGTCTTTGCGAGAAGCTCGGCGACAGAAGCACCGGCAGCCTCGGCACGCTTTCTCTCCTTCTCTTCCTCGAGACGTTCCATCTCACGCTCGGCCTCGCGGAGCTTGCGGTCTGCCTCGGCGGCATTGGTGGCCTTGTTGGCCTCGTCGACCTTCTTCTGTGCCTCCTTCTCGATCGCCTTCTTCGCGTTGTACTCGGCAGCCTCCTTCTCGCGACGTGCGTCTTCCTCCTCCATCTCGCGGATCATACGCTCCACTTCGTCTTCTTCGGCAGCAGCGGGCTCGGCAGGCTTCTCGGCCGCCTTCTTCTCGGCCTCTTCCTTTGCCTTTGCCTCGGCAGCCGACTTCTCTTCCTCGACAGCCTTGGCTTTGGCCTTCTCTTCTTCATCGGCCTTGCGCTTGGCCTCCGCGTCTTCTTCAGCCTTGCGGGCCTCTTCCTTGGCCTTTTCTTCAGCCTCGGCCTTGGCTTCGGCGGCCTTCTTCTCCTCTTCGACGGCCTTAGCCTTAGCGTCGGCCTCCTCCTTCGCCTTGTCCTCTCCGCCCTTGGCTTGTTGGATCTTGGCTCTCAGCTCATCCTGGATCTCTTGACGAGTCTTGGGAGTTGCCTGGCTGTCGGCGCGGACATGGGAGGGCGTAGCCGACTTGGGGGGGGGAGTGGGGGTGGAGGTTACAATCGGAGGAGTCTTGGACTGTTGAATGCTAGGAGCAGGCGACGAAGGAGTCTTGATGCTCTTGAAGTCGACGGCCTCACCAGCAGCGTTCTTGATGACAATGGCAGCGCTCTTCTTCGGGCGAACGAAGTTGCCAGATGACGAGGCCACGATGGGGGTTTTAACTTGGGCATTCTGGGGCTGGGGGGTACCGGAGACAACGACGGGCTGACTCGGCTGGCCGGTGCTGGAAGAGGGCCGCTCAGAGTGAGAAGAGGTGCGCGACATGGCGGTTGGCGCGGGTTGGTGGTAAGGAGGGGGCACGAAACCAGGCTGGAAGGCCGGGGGACCACCAGGAGGGGAAGGCATGTATCCCATCTGGTTGTAGTACATGGGTCGGCCAAACTGGTCGTACTGAGTCGGTTGCGGGGGGTAACCGTATTGCTGCTTTGCGTTTGTTAGCAATTTCTCATAATTACCGCTCTCAGGAGAATGATCAATCGGAAGGGTTGAGGAAAGAGAAGAAGTCGACAACTCGTTCGACAACGCATGACCTCGCTCGACAGAGTTCGAGTTGCCCAAGTCTGGGTAGCAGCTCAGACTCGGCCGGTCAGGGGCTACCCAGAGCTGCTCTGCGTGCTCGCTGAAGCGCTGAGGCTTGTCGTCAAATGTCGTACCATGCGAAGGATCCGTGTATCGAGACTTGTGGGGAAACTTCCCCCAAGGCTGATGCTGATTCTTCTTCTTGCTTTTGGAAGACGGGACGAACGGGGGAGCCAAAGTCGACGGAATGAAAGCAGTTGGAAAGGGAGGGATATGTACTTGTGGTTGCGCCATGTTGGGAGGCGGGTAATGGTACTGAGGAGGAGTAGCCATGGGCATCGGGTGCATCTGCGCCGGAGGCATATTCGGGGTCCCCGGCTGGGACTGGGCCAGGGCAGGGCTTCGGGCCGGCTGAGGTGAGTTGGGGTAGGGCTGCATCGGCCTGCCGGGGTGGAAGGCAGGCGGCATGCCGCCACGGCCCTGGCCGTTGCGGTATTGCTGGTTAGGGGGGAATCCCATGTTGGCATTGTAAGGGGGCTGATGGGGGTTAAAGCCACGGCCACGGCCGCCCTGAGGCTGGAAACCTTGACGGTTGGGGCCTTGGTTGGGTCCAGCAGCATCACTGTGCTGAGAAACACCAGATTCCCGACGAATGTGCGATCCAGGCTGCGCGGGCAGAGCGGCTTGGGTCTGAGGAGTAGAGGCTTGTCTCATGTGGCGCTGCGAGAAGTGGATGTCAGCGTCGGGCTCACGAGCACGGTGTCCGGGCATGTTAATGGGGCTGTTACTTACATCGCCATCGCTTCCGAGACTGCCAAATGTCATGGCGTTGGACGGAGCCATACCGGAGGGGGGGCGGCCGCCACTGGCAGAGGGCTGAGGAATAGGAGAAGGAGAGTGCGCGGGCGAAGGCACGCGCTGGTTGTTGGATCCGGGAATGGGGATCGGAGCAGCCGTAGTCTGGGGAGTGCTGTGCGCGACAGCGGGAGAGTTGTAGCCGAACTGGATGCCGGGCTTGGAGCCGCCGACAGGACCGCCGTTGGGAGCGAAGCTGTTAGGGCCGTTGGCACTAAGAGTAACGGAGCTCTTGCGGGCGTGATCGGGCGCGTTTCCGTTCATGTTGTTGTTGTTGGAAGAACCGTGAGCGACTGCTGGGGCAGCAGGCACAGCAGGAGTGATGGAGGGGCGACCATTTACTGGTGACGGAGCAGACGGCTTTGCATTTTGCGCAGAGGAGCCACCGACCACCACAGGTGGATTGGATCCCGTCGCAATCAGCGGCGTGGAGGCTTGCTTCTTGTTCGCACCGGCAGCGGAAGCATATGAAGGAGCCGAAGTCGCAGCGGAGGTGTTGGGTGCCGGGTTGGACTGAGGGCTGGCAGTCGAAGTCATATGTGAAATCTCGTCGTAGCGCGTGTCGTGAGAAGGATGGCGTTTGATGAGGAAACCGTGTCGGATGATGTACGAGGTTGCGAAAAAGTCGACGACGAAAAAAGGTAGTCGAACTGGCGCAACTGGAATAATCGCTCGGATACCGAATCTCAGATTCGACTAGGAGGGTGCGTGACGGATCGCAGAAATTCAATAATGAATGACTGGGTCAAGAACTCGAAGTCGGAGAAGAAGAGAAAAGATCTCGAGATAGAATGGATCGGATCGGTCGAAGAATCGATTCGGTCCAAAAAGGGGTGGTTGGAGGGAGATTTTTTTTTCTCTGTTGTTGCGGAGGGAAGTGTTCGTGGATTCCTTGACGGAAGGAACGAAATATCGCTAGGCGACGGCGGGTGGAGAGCGCAGAGAGAGGAGGGGGAACAAGGTCTGTCGGCCTTCGCAACGGTCTATGGAAGAAACCAAATAAAGGTGTTCCTGTGACCGGCGGGTATTACAGAGGAGGGGAGAGTTGTCTTCTGAATGGGAAAATACAGAAGAAACTGTTGATGTAGAAAGGGTCTCTGGTGAGAAATTATCCACCTGGACCAGTTTCGGTGTTTGTGGTGGGAAAGATTTGGAGGGAAAACGGACCAAAAAAAATTTGGGCTGAGGAGATAATATGGCGTGGAACCTTCGGACAGGGTGAGCGCAGTGTGCGGTGGTGCGTGTGCGGTGGTGCGTGTGCGGTGGTGCGGGTGCGGGTGCAAGTGGGAGGGAAGACCCAGGCAAGGGGGAAAAAAGGTACGTTGCAAAAGTACCTCGTCATGAGCCCGCGCCGCGCCCACACTCTCCATCACTGGTCCAGACTGGAGATAATTCACTGCAACCCACACACACGCAAAATCAGTCATTCACCCACTGGTTTATTTCTATCCTGTTCCCGTAGCCAAGGACACTCTCCCTCAGTGCCCTGTTCTCCTCCTCAGATACCGGAGACAGGGGGCAAAAACATTGTGCCCCAGCCCCGTCTCGCCCCGTCCACCGGTTACAGAGGGCACCCTCTCTACACCCTTCTACACCCATTCACTGCACTCCCTTTCCCAGGCACACACGCCCCCCAGCCCGTTCCATTTAGCGGGCATGACAGTGCATCGTCGGCCGACGCACTCGCTTATCAGCACGGTATCTGACCCTCATTCACCACACACAACCGACAGTGTGGATTGGCAAAAGGTGAATAATGTATGCCCATCTAGGTAGATGGTTGTTTATCGATTTGCTATCACCGGCGTCATTCAACCAGAAGCCTCTCCAACCTTACAGTGTGCAACTCATACATGTTGGTGAGGAAAACGTTTGACTGAGCCACGGTATTGTCTTTGTCCTGTGTTGCGTCGGCCAAGGCAGTTTCCGATTATTCTTGGGCCAGACACTCAGCCACCTATTCCGAACGCCCTGCTGGAACATGGAACAGCCAGCAGAAACGCACAAAGATGGTACGAACAAAGCCCAGCTCGACGTTCTTCTCGACTCGGGTGTCGATGATGTGCCACGTCTTGGGTTCATGGCCCCCTCGAAAGAGGGCCATCCTACCTACGGCAAGGCGCCCCGTTGCTCTGGCAAGGCAGTTCCCAACATGTCCATCTCGCCGCACTGGCCAACCCGACCCAAGACAAGACGACGTCGACATGCTGCCTAATGAGAGCCCTGCGGGTGGACAGGCGAGAGAGAAATAGAGACCGGTTATCGATACGCGAGGATGGGTGTGTCGGGGGTCAGGACAGGACTCAGATTGCTTGCATGCCTTCCTTTCCCCAATTTCTGACTCTGACCTGGCCCGGACTCAGCGCGTGCTGTACCGCCTTGGCTCCAGGTACATGGCAATACACACCACCGACGGAGGCCGCGCCAAAGAAAGAAAGAAAAATGGCACGCACCACGACCATTCCAGGCTACTGTTCGTACCTCGGGTTGTCTTCAGTCTCGGGCTGGTTACGGCGCGAAATGCCCATACAGAGGGCAGAGTGGTATTGGCAAATGTGGTTTGGGTACAGAGTACCTACGGAAAGACGGAGGAAGGACAGACCCTTGTTCCTATTTCCATTCTGGGCCGCAAACTCCAGGACCCTTTTTTCCGCAACAACGTGGTGGTTCTTTTCTTTCTTTCCCCTCGCTTCCTTCTTGTTTGTCGCCCCCATCGGTTGTCTGTCCTCGACTAGACTTGCCGTATATGGCTCCCAGTTTCCCAGGGCCGCTGGGCTCAGGGCAGGGTGCATTGTGAAACTACCTAGATACCTATGGTATTCGGTGTTCTTCCTCCGGTTGCTTGTGTAGGTACTTTAGGAAGGTTCCTTCCGGTACGTCGGCAGGCTGTGTGAAAGTGCGAATTTCCATGCCAACCGGCCGGTGGGTCGACGGGTCGACTACGTCTTCTTTACTCAGTACGCATTTTGGGAGTCAAGAGTCTTCCATGTTTTGCACCGGGTTCAGATGTCGAAGAACTGAGAATTGGGGGGGGACATCAGTGAACAACTAACGGTCGGTGCGGAAGCGGCTCTTCTCTCTTTCCTAGCCAAAACCCTTCCCAGTCAAGCAGCCAAGCCTTGACTCCTTATCCGGGATACATCCGGAGGTGGTAGAGTTGAGTTTGCGCTGCAATCTCTGCCTCATCCTCGCCACGCCGACCCAGAAGCCGCCGGAGCAGGAGCATAGTCTGGGAGCTGCTAGGGGCTTTCCCGCCCCCAAACTCGCGCAACACTTTGCTCCGGTCGCAGGAGCATTGAGGGCACAGATTTCGCGGACTACCTACCAAGGTAGCTGATACTCACACACAAGCACACGCACACGCACTCTCTTTGCGTCACTAGACCATCTAGCACTGCAACATGCAGCTCTGGCGTCTTTCGTATCGCCAGGCACATATATGGGATATCATCATCCTGCAGCTTAAAAGAGAGACACACATCCGGCAGTAGTGGCCACGACTATTGAAGGTTCTGCGGTCTCCCAAAGATGGCGCATCCGCGCACGGGCCTTCTAAGCCCATAGCAAGTCTGAGAAACGGCAACACCACAGCGGGAGGGCTTCGAAAGGAGAAGAAGCAGAAAAAGAAAAGGACGAAGGAAAAAATCTAATTGATTCCGTAGGTCGGTTTCAAATACTGACCCTGGTTTCTCGACCAGGAGTGAAAGCCAAGGCTGGACAAGGGCCTCCCAAAGCATCCCTACCCTGCCCGAGCTCGTACCCCTGCAGTTGCCCGGCGTCACAGAGAGCCTGACACGTGCGTCTCATTTGTTTTTCTTTGGTGTTTTTTTTTTTTGTTAAAAATTCCCCTTTCGTAATCCCATTTTACTGAAAGTTTGGACTTCAGACATAACGCAATGCGACCTTGTCAGTCAGTCCAAGGCGAAAGGAACAGGCAAGTACGGGCGCCTCTCGAGAACGGTTGTGTGCTGCCAGATAGGAGGACAGGCAACAATACTCTATTTGTGTACATGTCATCCGTTTTGCCTTCCTCTCGCTCATCGAGCCCAACACTATCGTTCAGGCATGCATCCAGTCACTTTGTCTAGTCCTCGGTCATTACATAGTAGATGCCACCCAGACCGGTATGGGAACCCCGGAACCGTCCGTCTGATAGGCCGGCATGTCTTTTCCGATCAATCACCTATCGCACGCACGAGTCGACGCGTCGGGGGAGAGGGATATGCGAAATGGGCAAATGAGTATTGAGACGAGATGGGATTTCCGGGAACGCCTGCGGTTCTCGGGGTGCCGCCGCCCCGTTGTCGCCTGGAGCCCATTTGTCCCTCCTCGGGCTCCTCATCACAATGACAAACAAGCTCCTCTTCACCCTAAGACGGCTGCTGGCATTGGCGCAAACGAGGGGCCCGACGGCATGCACTGTTGATTCCCCTCGAATGAGGATTGCCTGCCGCTGAAGTTGGGAAACCGCTGGGGGGACAAATTCAAAGAAACAAAGAGGAGTCAAACCTACAAGTTCGAGTATGAGTAAACCACGCGCTACGGGGTGGGAAAGCCCAGGAGCGGTTCGCAACACAAAAAGGGTTGCTGGACTCACCTGGCCCCATGCGTAGTAACATTCCATCGTTTAATTGATTGCATGGCGGAGCATGGCGTGGCACAACTTGGGGCTGTCGCATAGCATCTGTATGAGCCTTTGGAACTCTGCCCCCCGTTCAGGTGGCTCTACAGCCTGGATTTACCCGTCTCTGTTTTTCTTCAATATCACGAGCCCTTGAGCAATACCTCCCGGCTCTTACTGTCACACTTTGCGTATCGGTACGATGAGCTGCTGTGTCCACCAATGAGCTGGAACCTGCACGCGTCAGACGCGTCGTTCTTCAGAAACGGTCTGGCAATGAACCATCCATCCTGGACTATAGGTATCAAGTTCAAAAGGGGGCCCGGCCGTGAGCTAGCTCGCCTAGTTCCAATACTCAATGGCAAGCGTGGGAAATTGTCTCTGCAAGTGCTGTTGGACACTGGACACGACACACACACAACGCCAAGCGCCTCGTCATCTCATTTCCTCCTGTGCAACAAACCTGGGTATCTCGATATTCACCCACCCCCTTCTTCCCCCATCTCCCCACCTCGTAGGTCTTTGAGAAGGGATAAGTGCCATCCAAGTGCGCTAACAGGCGGGAGCACTATTTTAGGCATGGAGAGCTGGCCCAGGGCGGATGAAGCAGCGAATACTACCTGGGGAACGACAACTTGTGGCTACTGATCAACAAACATCACACGTCGATGTTGGACCGCTTTCGCTGATTCCATCGTGGCAGTTGTCGTCGCTGCCACGCCATCCATTGAGGGTCTGCCGTTGCCTGTGCTGACACAATGCCAAACAATATCGCAACACCCGGCGCCCACCCCCCTCTTTCTGTCGCCCACACATCCTGTATCATGACACGCAGACTCACCTGCCGGCTCTGACTCTTACAGTTGACTCATTCCATCAGCATCCAAGCTTGCAAGCATCCATTCGCCCGAATCTGACTACACCACACGGAATCAATCGTTCTTCATACAATCGTTGTGAGTACGATCCCAATGAGTCACAGCCAAACAAAACCACCCAAATCTGCCCAGGAACTCCTTCGGACTTAAAACCTGTATGGCCTATTCTCCGTTTGCCACTCGGCCCTCGATTCGACTTGCGCCGTTGCTATTGCCACTTGCCGTAGCCGCCTGCCGCCTGCCGCCCTCGATTCCATGCTCTGAGAATCCCCCGTCTTCCCTGCTCCCCCCGTCCGCGTAGCATGCTGACCATGACCTAAAGCTTTGCTCTGCAGCAGTCGGCGCTGCATCGCTGTCGTCACCGTACATGATATGCGAACCCCGGCTACCTGAGGGCCTTGCTGGCCGAGCTACAGACGACTCGCTACTGCGCCACCTTTGGGCTTCTTCTTGTCCTTCTCCTCATTCTTCCTTCCTTCGATCGTAGCAACTACTACACTACACACGCACCAACACACCCCAAACCCACACCGCGGACGGCGCCGTGCATGAGCTCCGTTCCCCAGACACTGCCTTAAACAGCACGTCGGACTTGTCCCTATAGCGAAAGAGGTCAAGGAGGGGAGGAGGCAGGAAAAGCCGATTCTCCATGTGTCAATGGGTCCTATCCTGCCCCCGGCCTACTCCAATTGTAGAGGAAGACGCCGGGGCCATTCAAATGTCGCCCTTTCAACGTCAGATATCCCACACATCATTATAGAATTAGTCACCTGATCTTGTTTGCGCAAAGTCTCGGGGCAGTGCATGGGCTCGCGGTAGTAGTTTGGGATATTCCAACAGAACATACTAATTAGTACCCCGTTGCAGTAAGTGGTATGTGCAGCTCAGCGACGACAATATCTTGCCAATCCAGTCCTGCATATAGGCGTAGCTGGGCGTTGTTGTTTCCTCGATTTCCTAGTCATCCCAGATCCCTAGATGCTGTAAAGAGTCCACTCGAATCGCTGCCCCCCAGGTTTGCACCCACTCAAGTCATGCTCTGCATCTCATCACGATCAACAGGCGTTTATTATGGCCCCGCCTGCCACCGCACTCTTCACTCTTCCCCCTCGATAGGAGCCTCTGCCTCAACGTCATCCCCACCCTCTTCGACTTCTTCTACGGCTTCCAGTGGAGTCTCTTGCACCTCCATCTCACGATCGGCGGGTATCGCGCTCTCCGCTTGTAACTGGTTGACCTTGGTCTTGGTCATCTCGAACACATACTGCCCAAGATGTTCCACTCCCTCCATACACACCTCTCCGGGCACTTCCGCATTGACGTCGCCAGTCAGTAGTCTCTCCGTAGGGTAGAGCTCGCCGGTGACAAGCATCAGTTTGTCGGGACGGGACAACAGCTGCTCGAACGCTTGCCGCAGCTCGTAGCATGCCTCAAAAATCTCGCGACGACCGAGGATATACAATCCGAGGCGAGCACGAGAGAGGGCAACCGTCATGCGACGAATGTCGCGTAGATAACCGACCCTTGATGTACGAGTCAACGACAAAATGATGTCTAGAGCGTTGGTTAGTCTGGCGTAAGCCTTTCCTGGGTGGATGTGACACTTACAGTCATTTTGTTCGCCCTGATACTTGTCCACGGTTGTGACGACCTTGGGCATTCCGAATACCGCTTTGTTGGCACATCTATGGGCCAAGACGTCCCTCACCAGGGCTCGCTGACCAGCGTAAGTTGTCAAGATGCTAATCTTCGAAGCCGGATAACCCAGCAGTCGCATGTACTGGTATACAGCTACCGCGTATTCAGCTTCTCCGAGATTCTGAATGAAGTGAGGGGTGGGTTCTGTCTCTCCGCGTCCCTTATAGTCGGGCACGCTGATGAACTGGTAGTCGTACTTGAAGCCTGCGTTTGCGGCGAGGTATTCGCCTTCGACCTCGACGTGCAGCAAGTTGCCCAGCTTGGGGTACCGCCACTGGTAAAGGCTGGCGATGGACGGGCGGGCTCTGCCTTGCTGGTCAAGGTTGATGGTTGGGACCCCAAGACGAACAAGTCGTGAGAAAAGCGACTGCTCAAGGTTTGCGTAGTGGCGGAACGCCATGCTCTGGATGACTGGGGAGTTCTGGAAGTGATCGCCGCAGAGCACAACTCTCTGCAAACCCATCTGTCCCTTCTGTGGCTTTTGCATGGCCAAGGGGATGAAGTTCTCGATCTCGGTGATTTGAGCAGCTTCCTCCATAACCACGTTGTCGTAGTGGAACCCGAGCGATGCAATCTCCCCGCGTCTCATTGCCGCGTGAGTGGACGTCATGGCAATGATACGTGCTTCGTTGGTCAACAAATAGTTGGCTTTGTCCTTGTCCCGGCGCAAGATCTCAAACGGCATCGCGTCGGCCAGTTCAGAAAAGATCTTCGCAATATGCCGGTAGCAACCGTTGGCGATATCCAGTACAGCGTCCTTGTCTGCCTCGGGCGGGAACAGTGGCTGCGGCGCATCTGAGAAGAACTGGTGGAAGGGGAAGGCTCCGACAATATCAGTAGCCGTAGTATCCTCTGCCTTGGTGACTTCTGTAAACTTCGTCCAGGCTGGTTCGATATAGACAGAGTTGAAGTAGCCGGCGGTCTCCGCAGAGTTACCATGCGCACCCGGCGCGCCAATGCTGGCGGCTAGGCGGTTGACCTCATGCAGGTATCGATCCCTGTTTTCCAGGAACGATTCCACGCGGCCATGCTTGCTGAAGCTCCCTTCAGTGTACAGTTCCTCCTCGCCATGTCCAAGACGAAGAAGATGGCGCGCGTCAATGTCCAGAGCTACGATTTTCGCAAACAACTGGTTGAGAGCTTGATTGCTATGCGCTATTAAGAGCGTCTTTTGCTCGGGAAAATTGTGGTAGATGTTGTTGATGATCTGTGTTGCGACATCCGTCTTGCCCGTTCCGGGGGGTCCCACGACAACGGTGAGTCCTGGCTGCGTTCCCGATGTAATCGCCTCGATCTGCGCTGGAGTGAAGCGTACCTTGTTCAGCTTTGGCGCATCGACAGGGTACGGGCCTGTGTTCGGTGGCTTGTAGGTCGATACCTTCACGGTCTCGACATCGGCTAGGAGAGCAGGCTCGACGCCTCGGCGGCGCTTCTTGGAAGGCTTTGGCGGTGGCTCGACGGCTTGTCGTTCGGCCGTCTCCAAGACGTACGGTGGACCAAAGCTGCCAGAAACGTCATCCCTAGGTTCAACAACCTTGCCGGGCAAGCTTCCTGTGAGATGCTGCCAGTCCAGGAACGTATCGCGGTAGTCAATTGACTTGATTCGGTTCGGCAGTTGCTTGTAGGTTGCGCCGGCAGGGTCGCCATAGCCGAGGAAGACTTCATGGAACCATGAAGCAATGGGCACTTCGGAAAGCGATAAGCTGCGGATGGACTCCAAAACTGGCTTGAAGTTGTTCTCCCTTCCGCTACGGCGCATGACAACATTGATCTGCTCATAGGCCTCCGGGGGATTTGAAGATGACCGCTCGGCATCCGCAGCATAGGTCCTGGGGTCTAGCCTCAACTGAAAGCGCCGACGGCTGTCGTAGTGACCTGAACCATCGCGGACCACTTTGCCTTTATCGTCTGTAATCTGGATAATCTCGGCAGATCGAATGGACACGATGCCAAGCTTTTCGACTTCCGAATGCGCGCCATCTCCGTTAGTGATGCTACTGGCGACCGGCGCCTGGATGGCTAGGAGGAAGACAACGTCGTCTTGTCTCAGCGAGTCCCATTCGCGCTTGATGCCATCATTCAAGCGGCGGACGTCTATGGAAATCTCTGCCCGAACCAAAGATGGCTTGTCATCCCCCACACGCGGAGGGGCAACTTCGAGAATCGAAGGCTTCGAGGTGGGTAACGCCATCTTGGAGAAGCCCTGGAAAGCCGTCTCTCCTGGCCTCCGACTCTCGGGTCGAAGACGTCGAATAACTGATTCCACGTCTTTCCTGATACCGTAGAAAGCCTCGGCACGGTACAAGACAAGAGATCTCCACAGAAAGTCTCCGACAGACAGGTACTGTAAGTTCAGTTTTGGCAATGCCAAAGGGTGGGATCCGTCGTAGTTGTCCGTCCTCATAACGTTGTTCTCGAACAAGGATTGCTCAGTGGGGACCAGACTCATGTCGCGAGCTACCTCCTGAAATGTCTTCCGCCGTTCAAAAGTGGAGAGCAGCGTCTCGATGAGAAACTTCCTGTCAATGCTCATACCTGCGGATCCGGGATACGCTGTTCGAAGACGAAGTAGTGCCGCCAGCTTCATAACCTCCTCGTCGGTAAGGGGCTCCAAGAGCCCAGAGAGCTCGTCTCTCTTGTCGATGGAACCGTAGTTTGACAGCGCCAGGACTGTGAGCTTGTCCTTAAAGTGTTTCAATGACGTCTTCTGAAGCCTTGACAGGTTTGCACAATGTCTGTCGTACGCTTCAGTACGGCTCAGCTGTGCGCCCGTCTGGTCGTCTATCGTGAAGAATGTGTAGTGTCGAAGAAGCGCATTGAGGTCGCGCAAAAGAGTGTTTTCTTCATCATTAAACATGGGAGATAGGCGCATGGCAGGCAGCACGTGGAGATCGAGCAGGAGAGTGTTGACGTATCTTCGAGTTGGGAGTTGGCTCTGCAAGTCCGTCAAGAACTCGACTAAACGCTCGCAGTAGAGAACTTGATCTGGTCAAAGTCAGCACACGTTGGGTCTGTACAATGGAAACTTCCTTACCTGACTTGGCATCTTCCGTGTATATCAAGTTCAGGAAATGCAGGATCAAGGCATACAACCAAGATCGGTCAAACCGCAGTTTTGCCTTTGTGGCGTCGTCGGCAGCGTCGTATCTCTTTCCTGCAGCTCGCCACGCCTTTCTCACATGAGCGTGCTGTTCAAGCTTCTCCTCACGCAGTTCCTCCGTTGAAAGGTTGTGCCATATTGAAATGGAGACCAACGGCGCACATTCCTTCCTCACAATTGCACAGTCCAGGCTCTGGAAGGCTGATATCAGGAATGACAGTAGGTGTGTCCGAATTGTGGGTGATAGTGTTGGATCGAGCGTCATAGACAAGACCCGGCGGAACAAGCTCGAAAACTCGTCCGGGCGGTCCTCGAATATACTCCATGCCTCGAGTTGCTCGCGCCGCTTCGCATTCACCAATAATACCACCAGCAAGACATGGTGGTTGGAAGAGTCGTCGGTATAGCCAGGCCAAAGGTAGCTGCGAGACAGCCTAGTTAGCAGAGTGCCGAATATTCGAATTAAACAAGCATACCTCTCCAGAGTTTGCAGACTTTCCAAGGTCAGAATGGACTTATACGGGAATCCATCGCGCTCCAAAACATCCCAGATCTCCTGTTTCAAAACGTCGTTCTTGACTTTGACCGTGGCCGCCCTCTTGCTTCTAGTTGTTTTGAGCCAATGCTTCTTTGCTAACTGAGCGAAAGCACTCTCTCCCTCAATATCGGCAACGGTTGGGCGATCGCCGGTAGCCTTCGTTCGAGATCGAGTGGACGGCGCAGCCTGAGCCTCACTGCTCTTCTTCTGCCTCTTGGCCGTGGGCATGCTGGGCACTCTAATTCAAGACGGTTGTTGGCGCCAAAGTTCGGGATCGCATGCCGGTGAGGGAATGAGGCGGGTGGGTGTAGTTTCTCTTGCTAGAGTCGATGCGCAGGCGCGCAATTGTTGACTGTGACGAAATGGTGAGCTCGGAACTTCTAAAAATTTCAGCCTTGCATTTCGGGCAATCCACAGGTCCAGGTTCTACTTCCAGGTTCCTGCACACGACAACGCGATAATCCCCTTCTAACTTCCGGTCGGGCAGTGACTGCTAGGCGCCTAGGTACCTCCACTGTGGTATCCCGCCATTAGACGGCCTACAGGCACTTCAGTGTTCAGCAGCGCCCTGGAGCTCAGCAGCGGGTCTACTACCTGTATCAGCACCAATGGAATGGATCCACCGATCACATACCTACCGAGGTAGCACTCAAGGACCCGCCCGTTTGCTGCAATACGTACCTTCAGTCTCTATGTATCTGAAGCTTTGAGCAGGCTGATTCTTTCAACCTCTAGCTTTGCGTATTGCCGACATTAAGAACCTGACAGCCAAAAAAAACCTCGATCGCCTAACCCCGGAGCGCAGGCGAAGCACCGCCTCTTGACGACATCGCCCTGCTCATGGCATATCGGGTCAGGCCCTTCCCGCTTCGTCACAACTAAGCGCAACGACCTCGACTCATCCCGAGATGCCGGCTGCCGTCACGTCTCCGCGCCACCAGGTGCCTGGAGTTGTCGCGTTTTCCGAACTTCTCGACGACCTCCTGTCTCGCTCAATGGAAGTCAAGTCTACGCCCACGATTGAGCCCGCTCTACAGAAACCAGATTTCGGCGACCTGGACGAGCAACTTGGGTGTGTTCTCACGACGCCACAAAATGGAGCTGGCGTTGCGATACCGAACAAGGCGCAACAGTTCGCAACCATCGAGACTGCCGTACGGAACATGTTCAGCAACCTGATTGTACGTCGAATCCATCGATCGTGGCCGAACCCCAACTGATAAACAACCCGCACCTCTAGGCCACCACACCCATCGAATCTCCGAACTTTGTCAAGGTCTGGAACCTATTCGACCTTCTTACCATTCTCTCCGATGACGGAAAGTGCGATCCGGCTCTGCTTTTCTGGCTGGTGGAGGAGCTCCTGGATAGCCAGACAATCGCTGGGTGTCGCAAGATTTTCGACTTCCTCGAATCAAGGCGCGAAAGGATTACAGTCAAACACTTCAAACAAAAGCAGTTGGTCATTCTGCGCAGCTGCAATGAGCTGCTACGACGCTTGTCTCGTGCTGAGGATACAGCCTTTTGCGGCAGGGTCTTCATCTTCATGTTCCAGAGCTTCCCCTTGGGCGACAAAAGCTCTGTTAACTTACGTGGAGAATACCACGTCGAAAATGTGACCGTATTCGACGATGTTGGCGCGAAGACAGACACAACACCAGAGCAGATGGATGTAGACGGTCAGAATGAGGTCAAGGAAGGTGACGCAAAGTCTCAGACGAAGGCTGTGTCGTTCGACGCGAAGAAGCCAGTACAGGCTGACCAGCCGCTTGATCCCGATGCACTATATCCGCAGTTCTGGTCGCTTCAGGAGACGTTCAGCCAGCCCAAAAAACTGTTCGATCCTGCCCACTTGGCGAGCTTCAAAAGCGGACTGGAAGCAACCATGACATCTTTCCGGGCCATTCAGAACGAACAAGGCCAACGACCACCCAAGGCAGCGGATGAGGCACAGCGGGGTTTGAAGAGGAAACGAGAGGACGTGGAAGAGAGCGACTTAGCAAACTCTTATAACCCCAAATATCTAACGAGCCGGGATCTCTTCGAGCTTGAGGTAAGCGATCCCAGACTCTAAGGGATAGTCTTGACACTTACATTTGCAGATGAGCGATATCTCTTTCCGCAGACATATACTTGTTCAGGCGTTGATTATCATGGATTTTCTCCTTTCACTGTCAAACAAGACGAAAGAGAAGCTGGCCGGTAATGCCCAGAACAAATCGGTGATCTACCTTGGCCAGGTCTTGAGCGAGGAAGACGTAAGGAATTATTCCCGTTGAGGTCAACCAGCAAGACTAACAGATGGGCAGACCAAGTGGGCTTCGGAAATGAAGCGGATGATTGTCGACAAGTATCTCAAACATGGCGTCGATGGCCCGTACTTCAGCCGCATGGTCGAGACGGTTCTCACTAGAGATAAAAATTGGATTCGCTGGAAGTCAGAGAACTGCCCGTCGATCGAGTTACCGGCCGTGTCTCCAGAATTGTTTCTCGAGGCAAAGAAGGTCGCCCAACGCTCGACGACCAAGAAGCGTTTGAGGGCCATGCCGATGGGCTCCCTTCCACTTGGATTCTTGGAAGACGGCGATGACGAAGCTGCGATGCAGAAGCTCAAGGCCGAAGAAAGGTACAGTCTGCCAGAGCTTGGTAGCTTCAAGCGGAAGATCGCCGACGACGACTTCGAGATCGACATGCCAGCAAACAACCAAACCAAGGCCGCCGCGATCGAGAGTAAAGCCAGCAAAAGCTGGCGAGCCCTTCGGATAGCGAGTAAATCGAGATTGGCTCTCTTTGACAAAATTGACGACCCAGAAAAGATTGACGCCGTGTTCGAAGAGCCAGTCGATGTAGACGAAAGTGAGGTTGCTGCAGAGGAAGCAGTGAACAACGACAATATCCCGGAAGACAAGCGGCCAATCATAATTTCGGGACCGCCTGGGGCTGGCAAAGCGACGCTCTTTAGCCTCCTCTCAGAGCGGCGTCCAGGTGCATTCACGCGGGTACCCCGGCATACCACAAGAAAGGCCCAAGAAGGCGAGGTCGAGGGCAAGCATTTTTACTTCGTCGAGCCACAAAATTTCAACATGTTGCGGGATGGTGATGCGTTGTTGGAATTTACAACTATCGAAAAGGTAGACTACGGTACAAGTCGCAAGGCAGCGGAGGCAGTCGTCGAAGGCGGAAAAGTCCCAGTTATGTATATGGACAGCGAGGTAAGATATGACGGGCTGTTCCATCACAGAATTGTCACTGACAAAGGCGCAGGCCATTCAGCAGGCGCAGGACCTTGGTTATTCGGCACGGAGCGTTCTCGTTCTGCCGCCAAGCACGGAGGTCTTGGAGGAACGCCTCAAGAAGGCAGAGAAAGGCGACGACGTTGTGCAGGAGGCCCTCGCCAAAGCAGCCCCTTACTTCGAGACTGACTCGAAGCTAAAGGGGGGGTTCGATTTGGTTCTTATCAATGAAGAGTTGGATGCAACTTGGAAGGCTCTCGAAGGATTTGTTTACGGCAACGCCGAGGTGGAGCTTACGAATGGGCAGCCGAAAGGCGAGACGGTTGAGGGAGCCGACGAGGTCATGGCTGATGCGTCAGCCGGGGAGCCAGGATCACCACAGGCGCCCCAGGAAACCGAGGAAGCAGAGCAAGCAAATGAGGGCCAGGCGGTTGCAGAGCCCGCGGAGTCGATGGAAGTAACACAGACCGAGGAGGCCGGCGAGACCAAGGAAGCGCAGGAGGCGTCTTAGTGGAGCTTTCGGCCTAGCTACGGCCCAGGAGTCAGGCACAGATGGACGTCACAGTGAGGCACATTGGAGATTGGTAGAGACGCGTGATACCCAGCTATTATACTTCATCTCCTCTTGTTTGTGTGGAGACAACCAGAGACAACCTGTATTGGTCCTATCACACTCACAACCACGTCGACCACAATGCCATCCGTCCCACTGCCCAGGGCAGACCTATTGACACGGCCGACGTGGCTTCTCGTTGGGCACAGCGGAGCTGTTCATCCGCCTACTGCATGGAAAGATTGAAGAAAACACGCCGACATGATATATAAAGAAAGTTACATTATGGCCGCCCCAACACCAGAACAGGACCTATACATATGTATATACACTACCTTGTCTTCAAACACCGACAACTCAGATGAACCCACATCCTTCGCAGTCCCGATCATTCCTCTATAGCCCCTGAGTGACGGCAAAGATGTTTCCCAGCATGCCCTTGAACGCGGGATTCCTCCACCCATTCCACTCGCGGTCCATTGCGCCCCACGTCTCTTCGAAATCGACAACCTTGTTGCGCACGTAGTACGTCCCCTGGATCGCCCAGAGCGCCCAGTCCGCGTCGTTGCTCTCTAGGTAGCCGACTAAGCACGTCAGATATGCGTGATCCTCGGCCGAGAGGCCGTCCTCCGGCCCGCCCGACATGGCGACGCCGAACTCGGACATGAACAGCGGCCCCGTGTACCCCTTGCCCTGCTCAAGCACGAACCCGAACAGCGCGCCATACTGTGTCTTCTCGACGTTGCAGTCGCCAAAGTTGGGCGTCGTGACCGTGAAACTGTAGCTGTGCGCCTCCCACACGTTCTTTCCCTGCCAAGCGGCAGTATCGAGGCTCCGTGTCCGGAGGGGCGTGAAGTCGGTCGCCGAGTTGAGGCCGCCGATGACCACGAGCACGTCCGGATTCGCCTCGTGGACGACATTTGCGCCGCGCGTGATGTAGTCGTACCACTGGTCCGCGGCGAAGGGAATCTGCGTCCAGGTCGCGCGTAGCTCGTTCCGAAGGGAGATGGCGGCGACCCCCGGCCTGGTCTTGGCCCAGAGGGAGACCTGCTGCAGGCCCGCGAGCCAGTCGTTCGTGTCGAAGTAGCGCGAGTTGGCGGCCCAGTAGACGAGCGCGTCCTTCCACCACCCGTTGCCGTCGTCGAGGTTGCAGCACCACGAAGCCCTGCTGACGTGGTTGTCGAGGACGGTCATGACGCCCCTGTCCCAGAGGGTGTCAATGACTCTCGCGAAGACGTCGCGCTGGGTGACGTCGGGGCCGGCCAAGAACGGGTTCTTCTGCACGGCCTGGTCGTAGAGTCGCAGGAGGTCCGCCTCGGGGACGCCGGCGGCCCTGGCGCCGTTGACGAAGGAGTCGCGGACCCCGACCCCGGGGTTCAGAGCGTGGTCAGTCGAGTAGGTGAGGCGCACGCAGTTGAAGCCCTCCCGCCTGATCCAGTCGGCGAGGTACTCGATGGGCTGCTTGTGCAGGCCCTCGGGGAGATTTACTTCCATATGGCCTGCCCAGTTGATGCAGCGGAGCTTGACACGCTGGTTGGACGAGTCGGTGATCCAGCGGGAAGTCGAATTGAGCGGTAGCTGGGGCTTTTGGGCGTGAACAGGGAGGAAGAGGAGGGCGCACGAAGCCCAAACGCTACAGACGAGCCTCATGGCGACGAGTTGCCAGTATAGACGAGTTGAATGGCAGTTGTTACTAGTCCAGTTCCGCCCAAGCTGTCTAACTCTGGGGTTTCCTAGGTTGTATCTAGGGGAAAGGAAGCTAGATGATCCTCTAGATGCCAGATAGTTTGTCAACTTAGACAGCGGGGAGCGAACAAGCTCGGTGGTAGTGAGCGAGAAGAAGCAGAACAGAAGCGAGCAAAGTAAGGAAGGGAACGGGCGAATATCAGTCAGTCATCGACAATGTCAGGCCGTCAGATAGGGTGACCGGGTCAGTCTGAGGATTATGCGAGTCAATCGATGTCCCGCGAGGGCTGTCGTGCTAGGCAGCTGAGAGCTCTTGAGACAATTTGACGACACAGAAGACCATAACAGCCTCTGAGGGTCACCGTCAATGGCCGTGTAGGCAGGAACCCAAGAGGATCTGATCATTCGAACCACACGCGCCAACGCCAACACGCTACCCTACGTTGGCCCATCGAGGCCTCCACTACTCATCTCACTCTGCCTCGGGTGGTCAACCAAACGAAAGCGAGTAGAGACAATATCGCCTTCGCGGTAGCCGCCACAGTTCCTACTTGGCGATACAATGCGACCTGTCAGAGCTCGTCAAGGACATGCAGAAACATCGGACGAAAGACGCCGATTCGACTGCAGCAAGCTTGCGCAGGGTCGTGATACGCCGTAAGGGAAGCTCAGGGATCCCCTATAGCTCACGCAACTAACACAAACTTTCAACCCGAAGAGCACCACGGCCTGCGCACGGCGGCGTGCCTTCACCGGGTCTTCCTTGCTCTCCACAAGAAAGCAAGGGCAGATACCTCTCTCACTTCCCATCTCTAGGCCACATGGCCCTTGTTGCATGTGATTGGGTGTCGAGGGTCAGGGACGGCATAACCTCGAGAACAAGAAACTGCATCCCGGGAGGGGCCATCTAAAGATGTGGTTGGAATAGGGGTGGCGTCCTGTAACGTCCTAATGATCCGGCAGAGGTGAAGAGGGCGAGGTTGGTGTGGCCGGCGCGCCGTGTGATAGGACCGTCCGAGAAAGGGATCCGCGTCACCCGACCGAGCTAGGTAGCGCGTCCCGGGGGCGGCCTGAGCTGTGTACGCCTCTTTCATTCGCTGCAATCTCTCTGCCCACAACGCTGTGTGAATGTCTACCGGTAGTTCTGGAGCTATGAGTGCTGCTCCAGATCTGGTGTTGCCTTTGATGTCATTGGTTCGACCTGCTCGGGACTATCGTCGTTTCTAACCGTGTCTGCCCCCAGATCAAACACGGCACCATCTACTGGTCAATGGTCAGAAATTGTGGTCATTTCGTCGCATTCTTGGCGTTCGACCAAACCACCACTCAGAACTACCTCTCGCTAGTCAACACCACAGGCCTGCTTTCACACGGTGGCCACAAGCACTGTCAGTAGATGTTGTGAATTGTTGTTCGTATTTATCATTACTCGTAATCTGCCTCTTTTTGAGACAGTCGGCAGCCCCAGTCTGCCAAAATACCATAACAGGGTATGCTGCCATGTCAAATGCGCATGTGATCGACTAGATCCCAAAGAATACACAGCCAGAGACAGCCCGTGGTCACTCCAACTCTTTGACTGTAGCGAAAGTTGGATGGCTCCCCCAACAGCAAGCGTGTTTTGATAGGCTCCGCAAAGTCCCATATATGTAGGTATCGTTGCATCATACGTCGTGAACAAAGAAAAATAAGGGGTTATGGCAAAACTCCCGCTCGATAATTTAAAAAGCAATTCCTTAGGTTGCCAAGCATATGCAGCTCATGCTGCAGGTGTGGGCTGGTTTCCTACTGTGGTTCCCCGCGCTTCGAGCTCTCGTCGCTTGGCAAATAAGCTCTTGAACGCGCCGAGGCAGTGAATCAGCGACTCTTCGTCGTGGGCGCAGAATCGATAGCTCTTCTCCTCCGTAATGAGCTGGAGACAATGCTTTTTAGTTTTGCTGATTGGATCAATGTCGACGACGTTGACGATTGCCGACATGGGTCTGATGAACTGCGCCGTGTATTCGGACTCATCCTTATAGAGGATGAAGTTTCGTGGTCTGAGGACACCCCACAGATTCTTCCATTGCTTCACGCCGCCTTTGCTCTTGAGAAACCAGAGCCAGCCCTGCCAAATAACGCGATCCGGGTCCTGCTCGATGTTCAGGCCGCTAACCTGGCTCGTGTTTCGGCCCAGGCCCGGCCGGCCCGGCCGGCCCTGTGATCCCTCATCGGGCGACTGGACCGCCAAGTCTTCGATTGACATTCCCTGTATCCGCTGAATGTCGTTGTCGGAAAAGTCGGAGTGCGACGCGAGCTCATTGCCGGAATAACCAGCGGTATCCGCCATCTGGGATGGACGTCGATGTGTTGAACCAACAAAGCGCGGCACGGGGGGTTCTAGCGGTTCCGGAGAGCTTGACGCTAATCTCTCGGGTTTGCTCGTCTCTCCGACTTGACCAGAGCTGCCGATCGCCATGTACGACTGGCGCCGTCCCGTTGGACTTGCAAGAAGCAACTCCTCGTGCTCCTCCTCGATCCGAGCATGGCTCCTAATCAACTCGACCCATTCCTCAGCATCGTGGCTGCTACTAGCCTGGAAGTGGTAGTTTTTCGCTGGCGAGAACAGCCCAAACACATTCTTCTTCTTATTCTTGGGGTCCTTGAGCAAAGCAACGGCCGTCAGGTCGGCCAGGTACAGCTTGTGTCGCAGCTTGTCCTCTTTATCGGTTCGGTAAATGGAGAGCGCATTGGGTCGTAGGACGAGGTAGATTGACTTCCAGGCCTGCACAACTGATCAGCAACATTGTGAGGTGCAAGGAAGGGGGCGGGTGTTGGACAAACCTTTGTCTTCTGCGTGCGCTTCTGCAGGTAGCCGCTCTTCACGACGCGGTCGAACTCGAAGCTGCCATTCTGATTGACGGGTGACGAGTAGGTATCCAAAGCTATACGGCTTCGTAATCTTGCATTGGCGTCGTGTGGTAGAGATATTGAGACCGGTGGCATGGTGACATCCAGGCTTGGTGCCGGATGCGGCGTGGGCAGCTGCATCTGCGGCTGAGCCATCGTCATGGTGAGGTCAATTCGAGTCGGGCCGTGGTGAATTTGAGTAGGATAGCAGTCGCGTGCAGTCGCGCATCAATGGGATTCCCATTCGAAGTTCCTCCAGACAAGTTAAGGGACGATGGGCCAATCGGAAAAACGTGGTGAATGGTGTTGCCGAAAACGTGAGGGATTGAAGCAAAATACGGCGGCGGGTGAGCAGTCGAGTGAGAAGTGCCCAGGAGGCAAGGTCCCCAGTATATCGGTATGGGCACAAAATAATAGAGGGGTTTCCGCAAGGCACGGTCGGATACCGGACGAGGCAGAAGTCGAGGTGGCTGGAAGTGGAGATATCAAAGTGGAAGTCGTGTATCGGTGGCTTTGTTACCGTGCCCTTGCTTGCGGATTGTTGCAGTGTTGCTGGGCCTGACCGGGGACGTGTCTATGCTGCCCTTGCGAGGAGCCATACACCAAGGAGAGTAAGGAATATGTGTAGGTACCCGTGAAAACGAGAAACGAATGTGCAAGGCGGGACGGGACAGGTCGCGCGCGATGTTTGGGTGTCCAACTGGAAAAGGGGGCAGAGAGGACAAGGTGCTGCGTGACTCCTGCTCCTTTTTGGCACGGATGTGTTGTGTAGACAAACGTTCGAGAGGCTTGGAGGTCAGGTATTCGACAGGAGTCAAACTCGAGACGCCAAGAAAAGGGGCCGAATCTTGGGTTTTGGAGAGAGAGAGAGAAGAAGAGAGAGGAAGTGATTGGCAGCAAGGGGGGACAGGGCAAGAATAGTTTGGTGTTTATGCCAGGGCAGAGTAGTATGGGCCGTCGAGTAGGTAGGCATGCAGTAACGTTGGGATGCGGTGAGAGTTGTCGGCGGTGGATGCGGTGCATACGTGGTAAAATAGAACAAAAAACGAGTGACGGAGGGGGAGCTAGAGGCAAAACGGTGAAAGTTGTCGAAATTGAGATGCCGGAATGAGTTACGTCTCTTTCAGGCTAGAAAGGTGTGGGAATAATAAGCCAAGAAGGTATGTTGAGAGTCTTGGAGGACCCAAGAGTAATGTATCTAGATGTAAATGCAGTTGGTTCGATTCTCGGCAAGAGGAAAGGGGGAAAGAAAGGAAAAAGGCGGAGGCGGAAGCGGAAGCGGCGGGAGATGCGGGAGTAAGTGCCCAGATGTGAGGGACAACGAAGGGCAGGCGACAGCGAGAGTGACGATGCAGAGGTTCCAATGGGCGGTGACCGGGGCCAGTATTACCTATCTTCACCACCTGGGTAAGTAGGTAGAGAGATATTGTGGTGTGTGCCAGAGTTAAGCTTTGAGAGGGGCGCTGATCGGCACAACGATGTCGCAGACAAAAAAGCAGGTTCGGCTCCTCCTCCCCTCCCCTCCCCTCAAGCCTGGTGCTTGAGAGATCAGAGGCGCCATCTGAAGGCTCTGACGAATGGACGCAGAGAGCACAAAATTAGGCCGTGGGGCATTTTCTACCTATATGCAATGCATTACTGTGGCACTGGCATTGTTGATGAGATGGAGGATGGGGCCAGGGGCTGGCCTCTCTCCTTAAGGGCAAGTCTCGTGGGCCTGTCATCTCAATGTACCTACCTAATCTCGCTCTTCCTGCCCGTGTGTACTTGTGCAGCCGCACTACCTAGAGCTCCTCGAGAAGCGCAAAGACTTGCAGATGGACCAACCGAGCGCTGCACTGCTACACCTATCCGTACTCTGGACTACACCTCCCCCAGACAAGAAAATGAAATACAGTATGGGACAAGCTGAGGGTGTTGCGGATTGGATTGGACCACGGTTAGAATCAAGTGTAGACTTTAGGCCAGCTCACCGGCTCAAACATGAGTGGTTGACAACCACCGATTCCAAATGGAAGAGGAACCTTTATGATGACAGGCTTGGGAGACAGGGGAGAGGTGGTTGGGAGACATGGCGCCAATGCATCCTAGCGTTCGGGGGG
>JASUDE010000007.1:54436-169408 GCA_034509685.1 Colletotrichum cereale | reverse complement strand
GGGGGGGGACACTTCGATAGAAGCTTTGCTCGCGGTCTTACTTGCGCGTTGAATTCCGATAACGTTTCACATCAGTTGGACTACAGAACCGTCAAGAGGTATACCGGTACTTGTCTCCTAGGTCTTTCTTGGTCCAGAGCCTCACAGCCACGGCCTATCGTGTATGGTAGAGAGACATGCACGCCACCTACCTACCTAAGTACGACGGGTAGGTAGACAGGTACAGATACATACTTTGCGGGAAGAAGGGGAGAGAAAAGTACGCATATCCAATGGCGGGTCAAGAAGTGGGTGAAGCACTCATTGAACGACCAGCACCTCCCCGTTCACCCCCGATGCAACTCCCCTAATGTGATCCTGGCCATTATCCAGCCCTTTCCCCGATCTTCAAACAAGCCAGGAGGCTCTCATGGAAAAAGGGGCTTTTGTCTCATAAAAAGTCGCGCCCACTGTTCCTTGTCGGCTGGTTCACGGTACTAGGTCGCTGTTTGGGCGGGTCGCTTCTACACTACCTACTGTGAGCGTTCCCGTCCCATGTCGTCTCTCATGCCACAGCTATGCGAATGGTCTCGAGTGCGTGTTTTGTTTTATCCGATGTGCGCTGGTCTCTGACGGTCCGAACATGTGGCTCGTCTCCTCCGTCCGTAATCAGTGCCTGTCCTCGACTCTTGCAAACTTTCGCAGGGTACTTGATCTCAAGCAAACCTCCAAGAGTGAAATCAGACTTGACGGAACACCAAGAGTATGCTTCCCTCAGTCAACTGCATTGTTACCATGGCGTGTCAGCGTGTAAGCGCCCCGGCTTGGCCGGAACCCACTGGCCTAGCGCGCTTAGGCATAGTACGCCCAAGGTCAAGACTGTCTACTCGTGCACAGAATCTGTCTTCCTCTATCCATCCAAGCATATGAGGCTCAGTTTCACCCTACATCGAACGTCATGTTCCAGCCTTGCTGGTCTTTGGCTGTCCCATTCGCGCACAACAGCCCCGGCCCCTTGCCAACAGCGAAACTTTGGGTGAGAGCGGCACCGAGGACCAGCCATCGCGACGTCCCGCCCAGCGCGGGGCAAAGCGATTCCTGGCAAACTTGTATCGATCCAATCGACCCTTCTCAGGCCTCTTGTCCGCGACAAGAGTACCACCTGGGATCCCGAAAGAGCGGTGAGGTGCGCAGATAAGCTTCATCGCCACGCTCTGAACCCTCCTCCTCTTGTGCCGCCCCGTCCCCAGTCCGATCAAGATCTGGCCGTTAGTGCACAAGCCCGGTGCGGCCCGGTGGCTGGCCGTTGATCTCACGTGCTTTTATGGCTGGACGGGTTGAACAGCCTATCCCCAGCGGAACACTCATTCATCTCGTGGATGACCAACAGTGCTATGCGTCCTGCCGTCTCAAGTCAGGCTCCAGGCCACCCAGTAAAGCTTTGAGGTGTTTGAGCTGTAAGGAACATCAGTCACTTGACAGAGAGGGGTTGATGGTTGCATATGTCGTTTGATCTGCCGAAGCTACCCAAAGCAATCCCACCCTGTCCCTGTTTATGGCTCTTCCTCCTCTGTCTTTCTGTCCATGCGCAATAAGAAATTTATAATTAGGACGCAGAACCATCAACACCTCCTCTTTCGTCCATCCAATAACGTCGCAGAACTGCTTTGGAGTGAACGACTCCAACACATGGAGCATCTGGACCAGTAGAGTCTACAGACATGTTTAAGTGATACTCTGTAATCCGGTGCCCGACATGAATTTTGCACTGGTGGTGGACGAAGTTCTCAGATGCAGCGTTTGTTGCATGCATACATGTCCTTCAGACGAGTCGAGCTGACTGGCATATACGTGCCCCCCCGTATGTGCTCCGGTGATGCATTTTATCGCAGCTGGTTCCCACGAATGTTCGTCGGTTGCATGTTGCTTGAATGGCTGTAAGCTTGTGACATTTACGCCTCGTTGACGACTCTCGAAACGAAGGGCGAGGTGGAAGCTGTCACGATACGGGTAGAGGAATCTGCACGCCGAATGAGTCATCCGGGGTTTGCAGCTCGTTGTTGGCTTTCCTTCCATATGTGGTAGATGCAGGCTTGTACCGAACCCCTCATGACCGTTATCCGTATTTCTTCGCTTCATCGCTCGTTATTAAATACTCTCTGAATTCCACACTCACTATTCACGTTTCGATTTTCAAGCGGCACATCAGAGGATATCCATATAAATATATTCTGGCCTCTTATTATTCCCGAATAGAGGGAACATCTTCACTTTCGTAAAACCAGGCCCTCATCCCTGGTGCATTCTATTCCGCCAGGTCTCCGACGAACTTCCTCGCGGCCATGGCATCTGACGATATCCCTGATCGTATTCTGCGAGAGGTACGAGAGGAACTGGCCGGTACTCCGTACCACTTCGAGGGTGGCACTCTTCTTACCGGAGGAACGGCGAATTTCATCTACCACGTGAACTTGTCACAACATTTACCTGATGGAACAGCCGAGGTAGCCGTAAAGCACGGCGAAGGCTTCCTTGCTCAGAACCCGGGCTTCAAACTTTGCACCTCACGATGCGTGAGTCTCCTTACACCTAGCAATATTCCATCCTGGCTTAACACCCGTTAGCGGATTGAGGAGTCGTGTTTGGAATACCTCTCTGCCCTGCCGCCGAGCGCGGGTAACAATCTCTCTGTCGCGACGCCCAGGCTGTTTTATTTTAACGAAGAGACCAACACGCAAATCCAAGAGTACCAGCCCAGTCCGCTGAGCCTCAAGAACTATGCCCTGCAGCACTTCGTGGCTTCTGCTTCCGGATCGTTGGAGCCGCAATGCCTCAACATCGGCCAGAGCATAGGCGAGTGGCTTCGGGCGTTTCACGAATGGAGCAACGCCCCGGAGCAACAGAAGTTTCGCGACATTGCGGCATCAAACAAGGAGATGCAGAAGCTCAAGCACTGGGCGAACTACGAGAGACTACCCAGTTCCATCGAGCGGTTTCCGTCTCTCCTTGGCGAGTGCGCCAGCACATTCACAGCTATTGCGGATAAAACGACTAGAGAAATGGAGAGCGATGAGAAGCTGCAGGTCATTCACGGTGACTTTTGGACTGGAAAGTAGGTGTCTTGTCCACGCACTCCGACACACACTCTCTCTACTCTTCTTACTTACATGATCATAGCATCCTCTTGAAAGGTCGGCCTTGGGAGAACGAACACAACCGCCTTCTCGTCATAGACTGGGAGATGTGCATGCTTGGCGTTACCCCTCTCGACCTGGGCCAGATGATTGCAGAGCTTTATGAGCTCAAGCTATACAAGGACATGGACAGTGGGCTGTGGCTGATCCAGGGCTTCGTGAAGGGCTACGGCGCAGTCGATGACGAGTTTGCTTTCAGAACCTTGCTCCATGTTGGTGTTCATCTCATTGGCTTCGGCACGACTGTGAAGGATTGGGGCACGGAAGAACAGATCAAGAGTGTGGCGACCGAGGGACGGGATTTGGTGATGAATGCGTGGGAGAAGAATCGTGCATTCTTTGAGTGCCACCCTCTGGGTTGTATATTTTCCTGGACCCAAGTTGAAATGACATGATGAACAAAATGCGCTTGTGCATGATTAATGTGCGAGGGCACGTGTGATGAAGCCTATCGTTCACTGATGCCTCCAATATAGTACTCGATAAAAACATCCAGGCAATTGAAACATGTATCTGCAATTACTGAGCAACGCCGACTTTATTTCCACAATGACCTAGTTGAATCGCGAACACCCAAGGGTTGTGACGTATGCTTTTAACAGCAGGAACCAAACTGGGCCAGAACAAGAAAGCAAGTAAATAAGCAAGTGCTCGGAGATAGGTTGATGAGCCACCTAAAAAGATGGTCGGTCAGTTGAATCAATCGCAGGAAGAAGGAGGTTGTGGTGAGCTGAACTGTTCAGGTGCTATGTATGAACGATGGAGAAAGCTAAGTTCGGGCAAAATAAAAAAAAATAAAAAAAATAGACGCCGCACCAAAGACAGAGACTGAGTCAACTCGAGTGGCGGAACCCCGGACTTTTCTTCATGAACCAACAACGATAACCCGACAAATCGCTTGGCATATTTGTATCCTTTTTTCCTCCAGGAAGGAGAAAATATCCAAAAAGAAAACACGAGTTCATCGACTTGATCTGTGTAACTTACAACGCCTTGAGCTTGTGTCAGTTACCAACCTTCAACGTTGCCTACTTTTGCGGCCCGACCCGTAAGGATGAGCAGTAACACCGAACCTCGCCCCTGTCGGCGATGCAAGACGCCCACTGTCCTGACAGTTAGGAAGGACCCCTTGTGCGAGTACGTGTGCCTCTCTCTGTTGATATTCATAGCGTCACCCTTCTGGAAGTTGACAGGTCGCGCAGGCCCTGCTATGAGCAACACATCGCCCAGCGAGTCATCAAACGCCTTGCCCAGCCGTACAAAGATATCAAGGAGAGGATAGCCACGACACCTGCCACAAAGGCAAAGTACCTTCTCGGCCTCTCCTTTGGTCCCTCCTCGGCCTCGCTGGTCCAGGTGCTTGACACGAACCTCCAGGGTCTCAAGGAGAAGAATCTGCGTGTCGCATACGAGGTGCATGTCGTCCATATCGACACCGACGTTTCAGAGACGGCATCCGCCTCCTCGACCGATTCTTTGGCGGCAAGCCAGCTCCTTGACAAGTACAAGGAGCGGTTTCCCAACATATCAATGCAGACCGTGCCGCTGAGTGACGCTCTTGCCCTTGACACGATAGATTGGTCCGTTCTGCCTGCGCTGCGGACAGATCTGACCCCCGCATTGCAGGTCAAGGGGCTTATCGAGGCCCTGCCATCCGTCACGTCGCGGGTGGACATTATGAGGTTATTGGTGCGGCATTTACTTCTGTCGTTGGCACTGAAGAGCGGGTGTCACGCGTTGATGCTGGGGTGCACCACGACTGCCCTCGCCGAGTTGACGCTCGCGGAGACGGCCAAGGGGCGGGGTTTCGCGGTGCCGTGGCAGGTCGGCGATGGCCCTGTTCCTGTTACCACGTTTTCGCGGCAGGGCACAGAGGGTGAGGCTGCCGTTGCGAAGAAAAAGACGACGATCCCGGTGTATTACCTTCTTCGAGACGTCTTCAGGCGGGAGGTCGTCACGTATGCCGGCTTGGTCAAACCGCCCATGGAGGATCTCATCCGAGATGCGGGCCCGAGCAGTAGCACTATCGTCTCGCATAAGGAGTTGAGCATCGAGGATGTCATGGCACGTTACTTTGAGGAGGTGGAGGAGAGCTATCCCTCTGTCGTTGCCAACGTCGTCCGCACGAGTGCTAAGCTTACCCGCGAGAACGACGGCGACGCATGTGCTATCTGCGGCATGGACCTGGATGAACAGGGCGAGGCCAGGTGGAAGGGTGAGATTGGAGAGGACCCCGACGACAACGACAGGAGGAAGCAGACTGTAGGGCGGATGTGTTACGGCTGCGAACGGTCTATATATGGGTAAATCAAACAGGGCTGCTTTTTCAAGCGCCTTTTTCTAATGCGGGACGTGGACCTATATACTGCCTCGTCTTCTTCCTACACCCCTAAATGTCCTCGGCGCGCCGAACCCCGGCCACTATATGCCCATCCGGTCCGCCCAGCTTATTTTTTGAACTCCATATATGCAAGGAACGCTGATACGACAAGTACAAGATTGGATGCTGACTATGGGTTGGGCAGGGCGGCCATTGGCAGGATGCGGTCTTCAAGCTTCCTCATCAGCTTGTTGGTCTGCTCCGCCAGGGTAAGGGTCAGGATGGTGTGGGGAAGGATTCTGGCCAGGTGAGGCAAGAAACCCTTGTAAATGGCCAGGAAGCCCTCGGTGCGGACCGTCTTGGCGAGGCAGTCGAAAACGCCCTTGTAGAGGTTTCCGTTTTGGTTGTAAAGGCGAGACATGATGGTGTCTACCAAAGGTGTTAGCATGCATGTCGACGCTGCTGATGCCATAGATGGCTCTTACCAGGGGGGTGCATCACGCAACAAACAACGAAACCGCTGACGGTGCTACTAGCAAGGTGCAGAGGAAGGCCCTCCTCCATGCCCAGATGGCGAACAAATCTCCGTTTGGCGAAGAAGTAAGTGGGCAGCTGCACGGAGCTTCCGAAACCGGTCCTGATCATGGCCGCGCCAACACCACGGTAGAGTCCACGGATACCTTCGGAGCCATAGATCGAGGTCATTCCGTTCCAAGCGTTGCGGTAGTTGTGTTGTGTACCCGTGGGCATGAAGGGGGAGTAGCTCTGTAACCGGGTCTTGACGAGAAAGAAGGGACTGCCGGCGGCGGCGCCCATGATTCCAGATCCAGCACCGCAAGCCATGTTGACACCCAGACTCTGGGTCTTGCTGTCGTTGAAGACGAGAGTCGTCAAGCTTTCGCGCATCGGCTCGTAGAAACCCAGACGGCAGCCGTTAAGCAGGACCTGGTAAACGTATGCGCAGCCGAGGCCGCGGTAGATGCCCCTGACACCCTCGTTCCGCACAATGACGGACACGCCCTGAAGAGGGCCTCTGTACTGGTGCGGCTGGTGTCCCTTGTCCTTCAACTCTCCTTGTAGTTGCATTCTGCATACGTCGAAAGGGGTCAGCGCACTGCGGGCGATGGAAAGCGGAGAAGGACGAGCGTCGCTCAGACGAACCGGATTTTTACAGTCTCGAAGGGATGTGTGGCAGTTACGGCGCCGCACGCGGCAATGCCACCGGCGATGAAGGCGCTGTTGCGAAGGTTAGCTTCGCGGGTTTCACGGATGCCGGTCTGCGCGCTGCAACTTGCCCCAGGGTTGTTGACATTGTGCCAATGTATAATGTTGCGCAGATCAAGGAAAAAAGGGTATCAATGAGTCTAATGTGCTGCTGCTTCGGATTGCGACTCGATTGGCAATCGGGAGCTGGTAAATAGGGGAGAGTGGTAGCGCGATCTCGGAATGCTGGGACCTAAATGACGGCGCGCGGGTCAGTATTAACAAGCACATCGTGGCATGTCGATAGCCAGTCATAAATTGCGTTCGGAGTCTTACATGATATGGCTACAGCCAAAGACCACAGTTGCCGTGAGCCGTACGAAACGCACCTCTTGAAACGAGAGTCGGTGGTATGATATAGTATGAGTTAGGGTGCGTCAGGTCGAGGTGGAGGGACGGAATGAACAGAGGTATTCTCAGCGAGCTCCGCGCGCGGAAGAGGAAATGGGGATTATAATTTTCTGTCAAAGTCAGTACGGCCGTGGATAGCCATTGCCGATCCCGGCGGTTGCAGGTGCTAGTTGCCAGGGTTCGCGGGCTTCAGCGGCCTGAATCGGTACCCCGGACCCTAGCGGGCCTGTCGAGGATATGGGGGTTAGTACACCTAGCTGGCCCATTGCTGACGAGTTACTTAGGTACCTAGGTAGCTAGGTAAGGTACTTGTACACGTAGTTTCCAATGGCCTAGCTGGGCATCATCGGCGAGGCTGCTCTCTGAACAGTGTGTCTCATTGTTGTGGCTGGTGATCGGCAACATGCGCTTTGGGGGATGATGCTGTCTTGTAAAGTGGCGCAGTTACCTAGCTCCATCCAATTCCCCTGCCCCGCCGACAGGTCGACCCGAATTGGAGCTCCCAGATTTTAGTCTGTCGCATCCTGGGACTGTGAGGGCGCGATACGACTAAGTACACCTTACCAACACGACTACTCCACGATTCCGTTCGCCTCGAACGTCCCCCGAACACATCACACCGCTTTCAGTTCCGGAGAGGCCACCGAATCGAACCCGCACAGTTTCTGAGTTCGCCCTTAAACGTCAAGCGGAGCCCCACGTTTGGCTTCTATCTTTGCGACACGAACAACTGAAGAAGGTTGGTTGACCAATTGAGGCGGGAAAGCTATCCGCACTTCTCACATAACTGCCATGGCTTCAACACCTATGGACCTTGACTACGGAGAGTCGACCCCGGCCAACGGAACATCGCTCAACATCACGCGCTCCCTAGCAACCAATAACACCACACAACTGAGCGAGGTCATTTCCTCGTTTCGCCCGACTAAGGTAGGGAGTCGAAGCGGTGGGGTTGTTTGAAAGCATTCCTGACCATGCTGTAGCTGTTTAAGAGAGACGATATCAAAGATGGTCGCCCGCAGCCCCATGTGCTATCCCTCGACTTCGATGACCCCGGCGAGCTTCTCATGACCTCCGAAAGCGACGAGACTATTCAAATTTACAACGTTAAGGAAGGTCGGCATGACAAGAGTTTACTCAGTAAGAAGTATGGCGTTAAATTGGCGCGGTTCACGCACACCAGCTCCAGCATCATCTACGCGAGTACGAAGCAGAACGGTCAGTATTCCTGAACCCAAGCCGCTTTTCGATTGCTGATGACGACCATAGACCAGATCCGGTATCTGGCGACGCACGACAATTCCTTTATCCGATACTTTGAAGGCCACGAACGAAGTGTTACGGACATTGCCGTTCACCCAGGAGCCGACAACTTCATCTCCTGTAGTCAAGACAACACTGTGCGGCTCTGGAATATTTCGACGAAGCAATGGTGCGGCCAGCTGAACCTCAATTCCCCATACCTTGCCGCGTACGACCCCTCCGGTCAGATTTTCGCAGTGGCTTCTCCGAGTAGCGGTAGCGTCTTGCTCTACGACTGCCGCAACTATGACAAGGCGCCATTCGCAACCTTTGATCTCGTAGAAGTTGGACGGCATGTAGACCCCCAGTTCATTGTCAGAGGTTGGACGAAGTTGGAGTTCTCAAACGACGGGAAGCACATCCTTGTAGGTACACGCGGCAGCGGCCACTTCCTGCTGGATGCTTTCGACGGAAGCCTGAAGGCGTACTTGCGGAAGCCCGAGGGCGGAGCCCGACGTTTGGCTGCAGGCGAGACGCCCACCGTCAATGGGGCACAGAGGATAGAGCAGTCGACGGTGGAGAGCAGCGGGGAGTGCTGCTTCTCTGTGGATGGCCGATACGTCCTGAGTGGTTCCAAGAAGGACGTGCTGGTCTGGGACACGTTGACGGCGCCGCAAAACGAGACGAGGACTCTCAACCCGTCCTGGACGTTGGAGGATAAGCGGGAGGCGGCGGTGATGGCCTTCAACCCGCGCTACAACTTCTTCGCGACTGCCGATCAGGAAGTCCTCTTCTGGGTGCCTGATCCCCATGCATGAAACTGATCAGGATGGTGTGGAGAATGCCTGGGAGCTGGAAGCGGGCGTGCGATCTAAGAAATGTCAATCATTGTCGGAGTCTAGGATAAAAGATACCCAATCCGTATTCAAAAGAAGAAAGTCTGCGTTGAACCATAAACCATTATGAACTGTGTCGTAAATGCGTGAACCTGTGAAGCGAAGTCGTCGTGGTAGGTCCTGGCCTTGGAGGTAAGGTCAGTTCCTAGTGCGGCTGAGCGTTGCCCCTCATCCCGTCCATGGGCATAATTCCTAAGCAACTTTGGCCGAACCCCACCAAAATTGCTTCCTCCACCGACAAGGAAGGCCGCCACCTATCATCTCCACGACGCCGAACGTCACCCCTCGACCAACCACCGCGGCGCAATCCAGTCCTCTGCGAACAATTGTCGGCTCTGCTCAGCACGAATCGCGTCCTTTCCGGATTTCTCATCACATAGACGGACACCAATAAAAATTAGCGATAGCGGTGCGCGCACCCTACAACACATTCACCAGCAGCGCAGGGCTCCGGCCGCCTCCCGCACCACACGATGCCGACCTACAAGACCAGCCAGGAATGGCTGGAGCAGTCCTCCCTCCTCCTCCAAGCCCGCCCAGCAACCGTGAGTCCTGCCCTCCGCCTCCTCTCTCCCTTTCTCCCAAGCTCAAGGCTCCTTGGCTAACCAGCGGCGGTGTGCGCCTTCCGTCCCCCAGACCAGAATCACAACAAAGTACTCGATACAACCCGTCAAACCACGAAAGGCCAAGGCGTCGAATGAAGATGCCACTGTGGCCGAAGACGCCGCCATGACGGATGCCAAACCGCCCCGTGGCTCCCTCGTCCTCAAGACGTTCGACCCGGCTAGCGGCGTCACGCTCAAGTACCGCACCACCAAGGCCGCCGAGGTCTCCCGCCTCATCACCTGCCTCGGTACCCTGGGCCGTACCATGTCGACCTCCAAGGCGCCCGTCGAGGTCAAGGACGAGCCGATGACGGATGCCGCAAACTTGGCTGGCGGTGTTGCCGGGGCCCCAGCAGCTGGAGAGGATACGCCTGTCAGTGGTGGTGTTGGCGCGCCGACGCCGGCTGGTGCCGGCGGCGGCGGTGGGAAGAAGAAGAAGAAGGGCAAGAAATGAGGGGGTACGGAAGGGTTTGGGAGTCTTGAACGAGTACAGAGGTATAGAGTCATTCCCCTTTGGGACAGGGAGCCTCGAGATGATCAGCGCTCGAGGATTCTGGCCGGCGTCAGACTTGTTTAAAAGTCTCAGTGTGGCATCAACAAAAAGATCAGTTGTTCTGTTGGAAGGCAAGAGTAGGGGTCTGGTTTGTGCACATCACTGAAGGCGTAAAAAATGGACAAATCACCCCTGCAGTGATCCAAGGTGTTACAGCGCAATCCAAGATACGACGAGTCAAAACGACAGTGTTTAGTTCTCAATCATTGACACAGCTGATTTGGTTCATTTTGTCGTATGCGATTGCTCTAAAGAAAAGTCACTGCAGTACATTATCCATCAAAGACATTTATGCCCCCCGTTTTCCACGGTCATCCAATCAACCGGCCTTTGGGAGCCTTCAACTCCCTGTGTAATAATCCCCGCCAACGCCATGTATGTACAACAAGGAAAGAAACAAACAACTCTGAGCCCAAACTCATTGAGAGGGGTTGGTTGGGGTGTGGAGAGTGTGAAAAGGCGCGCTGGCAAAACACCATGCGTATGCAATCGTACAAGGGGGTATATGTGGGGGAAGGAACAGGGCAGAATCTTCAGGCGCTCATGGTCTAAAAGTCCTCATCGAACACGAAGTCACCGCCGTTCTCACCCTTACCCTCAGTAGGCTCTTCTTGTGCCTTCTTGGTGCTGTTCATGACACCGGCCTTCTGGTAGTCGGCAACACGCTTCTCAAAGAAGTTGGTCTTGCCGCCGAGGGAGATGTTCTCCATGAAGTCGAAGGGGTTGGAAGACTTGTAGACCTTGTCATTGCCGAGGGCAACCAAGAGGCGATCGGCAACGAACTCAATGTACTGCTTCATCAGGTTGGAGTTCATGCCGAGCAAGGCGCAAGGAAGGGCCTCCGTCAAGAACTCCTGCTCAATCTTGACAGCATCAACAATGATGTCTTCGATAACCTGCTTGCTGGGGCGGTTCTTGAGGTGGGAGTACAGAAGGCAGGCAAAGTCGGTGTGCAGACCCTCGTCGCGAGAGATAAGCTCGTTGGAGAAGGTCAGGCCAGGCATGAGACCACGCTTCTTGAGCCAGAAGATGGAGGCAAAGGCACCACTGAAGAAGATACCCTCGACGGCAGCGAAGGCAACCAGACGCTGGGCGAAGGAGGACTTCTCATCGTTAATCCACTTGAGAGCCCAGTCGGCCTTCTTGCGAATGCAAGGAACTGTCATGGCGTGTCAGTCGCGTGATTAATTGGGGGCATGGGGCCAGGGGTCCACATACTGGTGTCAATGGCGTTGAAGAGGTACGTGCGCTGGGCAGGCTCCTTGATGTAGGTGTCGATGAGTAGCGAGTAGGTCTCGGAGTGAATGTTCTCCATCATGATCTGGAAGCCATAGAAGCAGCGAGCCTCGGGCACCTGGACCTCGCCGCTGAAGCGCTCGACCAAGTTCTCATTGACGATGCCGTCGGACGCGGCGAAGAAGGCAAGAATGTGCGAGATGAAATACTTCTCATCCTCGTTGATCTTGTTGTTCCAGTCGTGCAGATCCTTGGACAAATCAATCTCCTCTGCGGTCCAGAAAGAGGCCTCAGCCTTCTTGTACATCTGCCAGATCTATGCGTCACAGAAAGTCAATTAAGGTTCGCACGTGCCGAGAACCACTTTACGCGTCGTAGACGCGTCGGTGTTGAAACATACCTCGTGGTACTTGATGGGGAAAAGAACAAAGCGTTGGCCGTTCTCCTGGAGCAAAGGCTCGTCCAACTCCTGCTCCTTGATTCCGGGGGCGACGGCTGGCTTTGCTTGTTGCTTTGCAATCTCCTGGGTAGGCTTGGTCTGGAGGTCGGTGTTCTCGGTTGCGGTGGCAACGTCGGAAACGAGGGGCTGGTTCTCCTTGTCGGCAGCGTTAAAGTTGAGTTTCTTGACGGGGGACTCCATCTTGAAAGAGTCGAGGGCGGCAGCGGCCTGGAAGAAGCGGATGTTAGCAATTGCATTTTGAAAGAACGTATGTGTGGGAAGCGGTGCAGCCGGGATGCGGCGCGGATTCGTGTGACGTGACATACCTGCTTGGACGGGGTGACTTCAACAGACATGATGAGGATAGTGTGTGAAGAGACGAGGGAAGAAGACAAAAACGATGGGTTGACGGAAGGGAGAGAGACTTGTGAAGAATTAATTGAGGGTGTAAAGTCTGTCGCGGTCGTGTGCTTGTGGTTGTTGTCTTTTGGTAGAGAGTGAAGAGCGAGTGAGAGAATGACTCTGGAAAGGCAGAAGCTTTTGTACCAAGTAAGAGCGCTATCACGTCGGACACAGTGGGACGCGTAGCAGGGGGGTCCCGCGTTTGCTTTTGCGCTGAACCACGCGCTCTCTTCCAGGCTCGACCACCCAGCCCCACTAAAAAGCGCGTCTTCGGAGTGTCAGGGGCTATCCCTCCCCACCGCGATCACCGGCGCGTTTCGCTCCATTGCTAAAGTGCCAATGTGCCAATGTGGAAGTGATCCTGTCTCGATTGTCTCCTTTCCACTTCCAGACCTTGCAAAAATGCGGCCCAAAATGGGACAAGTCAGGTCCAGCCTTCTGTTTTTAGTTTTGATTTTGTTGTATCCTTCACCTACGTTCCCCTCTAAGTGTTCTCATCATTTGTAGGGGTGAGATGAGCTACGACGCTGATGTGGCCGCTTGCGTTCCATCCTGGTACGTCAGCCAGGCAACACGATGTCATGACTGGGAAACCAAGAGTAAAAAAGCTGCTCCGTCGTCCCAGCGTCCCGAGACCTCGAGAGCTTCGGCCGAGCTCGACGCGTCTCCACTTGCTCCTGTTCCCGGCCGTTTTCCTCAGTCTCTCGATCCTGCGCCCACCTTCCTGCTGGTTTCGTCCTCGGCGTTACGACTCGACGCGTTTGTCTGCCGTCCCCTGTTTATCAGATCAGATCAGATCAGATAAAACCCAATACGTCCAAGCTCCAACACAAGCGGCTCCTCCGAGATTTCACAGCCATGTCATCACGTCTAAGCATCGACAAATCATTACCGTGTACGACTTTGGGCTGTGGGTCGAGTGTTGAAGCGGGTTTGCAGAATTCTCATCATCGTGCTGATCGTCCTTTGCCTGTCAGGCACGAACACCGATGTTCGCCTTCACCTTAATATTCAAACAGTCCATGTGTCACGCATACGTCGAGGCTATTTGTGCATATGTTCCATTAATTATCAATGAGCGCAACTATCGCGAAGTGGGTATGTCAAAATGAAAAGGCATTGCATCGCGTTCGTGTTCAGTCGTCCAGTCATCCGTAACGTAAGACACGCCTAAAGATAAAACTTTGTAAAAATGCCTTACTCCCTGATTGTGGTCCCCCAAACAAAACAAAAGGAAACAGTCGATATACCATGAAGCATTGCCGAAGCGCCTCACAGACAGAGCTGTCTGGATCGACCCTGCAGCTAATGTGAGATAGTATGGTCTATCGCCTAGACTGTCGAGGGGCTGGCCTATCGGTAGGGTTGCGGCCCGACTCGACATCGTCGACTTTCGACCGACCAAAACCGAACCAGCCTCGACCACCACCACTTGCCCGTTCGTCTCTAACCGCGGCGTTAGCCGGTGCAGCAGGGGCGTGTCCATTGTAAGAGTGCTGACGGCTCGACGACATGCGTCCATTGCGAGACGGCTCCCGGCTGACATACTCGGGCGGCGTGCGGTCTCCTTGCAAGCGATCCCATTCTTCAGCGTCGCTCGGGTCGACCGCTGGAATGGGTGCTCCGGTGCGACGCAAGTTCTTTTTTCCCTTTTCGCGAAGATACTCTTCGAGGACAATGGCGTTCTTGGTGTTGGCGCGGAAAGCCGCGTCGGCCACATCGCCCACAAAGGGCACAAGACCAATAACGAAGTCGACTATGATGTTAAACATCATCTTGGATTTAACCGAACTTGGGAGTCCACCTTCGACCTTAGAGCAAGTTCTGAATACCATCATGGCCATGAAGGCATCAAGAACATCTCCAACGCTGAATAGAATGCGGCGTCAGTAGATGTCGGCAGGCTGGCGTGAGGAATGTGGGGTGCATGTTGTGACAGGGGATATTGGGTTGTACTAACGCAGGAATCAGACCGATGACGCTGCCCCATCCAAACTTGACACCACAACAGGTGAATAGAGACTGATCGAGACGGTAGGCACGACGCTTGACCTTTGTCAAGACCTCTTCATCTTGCTTTGAAATCCCTGGCGGTAGCGCCTTTCTGCGCTTCTTGACCTTGCCGGTTGGAGTGCCGTCAAGCCTGGTAGCAGGCACGGTCTCGAAGTAGGGATCCTGGTAATAAGGTCAGTCACAGTCACTAACAATAAAAGCGCATCGTTCAAGTGAAATAACTTACCTCGCGGCCGAAGTTATTCTCAACCTTTTCCGCCAGAATCTTTTTGCTAACCCATTTCGCAATAAGACCTGCCATGTTTGCAGCGGTGCCGTCGATGCAACGATGAGGAGGTGGATTGTATGTGAGTGCCGAAGTCTCGAACTAAATAGCTGCGCGACAATGCGCTTCCCAGTCACTCGTTGTAATGAGTGGCGGGCCGAGACAGGCAGGGAGGGTCTTAACGGAGTGCTAGCAACCCGCTTGCCGTTGTCGTTTGTCCTGGGAGGGCGCCGTGTGAAGGGGTAGCGTTTTATTGCCGTCAAAACAAAGTGACTATCGGCAACAAAGGTGACTGTGATGGGAGGAACAAGAACTTCCAAGACGGCTGCGGCAACTGGGCGAGGAATCGCCTCAATGATATAAGTATTCAAGAGAGGAAAAGAGAACTACGGCTATGCAGGGTCCGAGTCACCTCCAGGAAAGTTGCCTCTTTTTCCTACGTAACATACAGCAGGGCCGTAGCAGGACCGTCTTCAACGCCCGTTGCCCCAAATTCCTGTTTTGACATGTCAGGGGACCACTTCGCGGCCATGATGTAATTCTGTCGGTCACTGCACGCCAATGCACTCTACACGCTTCCGAGAGGCCTCTTCAGTGGGGCACTGACAGGCTAGACCGCTGCGTTTCACACCATGCCGGAGCGGACAGGTGGCTGGGCTCCAATAAGCGTGCGACCCAGCCGGGCTTGAATGGAAAGACTTCAGCAGTATGGGACTCACGCCGCTCGAACAATCCGCTCTCAAAAGCAGGACAGCGTCGGCATTGACAGTGGAGCCCAGCCACGCAAGTGTGGCGAGTGATCTACACAGCCATGCCGTGGCTGAGCACTTCTCCAGATTTCTTTCGACCTTGCTTCGATGCCTCGACCTCTCGGGTGTTTTCCAGCTCGGGATGAACGGGGAATGGATTGGAAGAGATTGAGGGAGCTTGCTTGTTGGGCCGGATGTTTAACAGTGCTTCTCCAAGCAGAGGCGACATACCTACCTGTTATAGTGTAACTGACAAGGACCGGTCGAGACCAGACGGAAGCGATGTACCTACTGATCTGATGTGCTTGACAAGCTGGAGAAATGGGCTGTGCCACTCCGGTTTCGACTCTAAGAACAATGCGCACTGTACTCTACCGCATGGTATCTGCACCACAGACAGTGCGATCCCAAACAGAACTAAGCGGGGGAAGATGTGGCCAATCATGGACTTTCTTTCGTTTGCCCGCCACACAGCTTGTGCCACGTCCGTCCCACTTTCCTTCCTGGTGGCTTCCGACGCCGACCGTGGCCTCCACTGCCCAAGCCAGCTAGCTGCCTTGTCTGCCATCGTCAACGCAGAAGACACTGCGTCGTTCCTTTGCCCTCCGACCACCAAATCCACCGAACCCACCACCATCCCGAGAGAGGCCGCTCGTGAACGTGTTCGCATCTCTACATTCCCGAGATTCACGATACGCTTTGACACCGCAGCCACGCTTCAATTACCACTCCAGTCCTACCCACTGGACTATCCGCCGTTCCCGATTTCCGTGTAGCAGGCGCGTTCCGGTCGCAAGCGGGAATCTTCGAGCCTGACCGAACCCAAGCCTTTTACTCCGTACCATGCCATCGCCGCTCCTCGTCCTGAAATCAACTCATACTTGTCGCCAGCACCTTCTCCCCGTCGTCACCGTAGTGCCAGGAACGGGCGACTAAATCACACACATCAGATACTGTTTGTGGGGGACATGTTGCTAGCCATCGCGCAAAATGGCCGAAGAAAAGATGCAGCTAGAAGATTGTTGGTTACCCCACACCCCAGACGGTCGGCCGAGGCGACAGCTACCTTTTAGCGTTGCACCCTCGCCTTACCGTTGACTTGCAACACGGCTAATACAATGATAGGGTTGGACGACCTGTGCGTTCGCTTCATCATCAACCTGCCTGAAGAAGATCTGTCGTCCGTTGCACGCATTTGCTTCCAAATAGAAGAGGCACAATGGTTCTACGAAGACTTCGTCCGTCCGCTCGATCCCACGCTCCCTTCGATGACCCTTAGAAGCTTCAGTCTCCGCATCTTCCAGCATTGCCCGCTGCTGGCGCCTTTTTCTGTCGAGAACCACACGAAAGCCTTTGAAGAGTTCTTGCAGTACAAGACGAGAGTACCCGTGAGGGGAGCCATTATGCTCAACGAGGCAATGGACTCCACCATCCTGGTCAAGGGCTGGAAGAAGGGAGCAAACTGGAGCTTCCCTCGTGGAAAGATCAACAAGGACGAAGACGACCTCGAATGCGCCGTTCGTGAGGTCTATGAGGAAACCGGTTACGACTTGCACGCCGCTGGTCTGGTTCCTGAGAATCGAGATGACGTTAAATATATCGAGGTCACCATGAGAGAGCAGCAATTAAGGCTCTACGTTTTTCGCGACGTACCAATGGACACTCATTTCCAGCCGCGGACGAGGAAAGAGATCAGCAAGATTCAGTGGTACAAGCTCTCTGAGCTCCCTGCGTTCCGGAAGAAGGGAAACCAACCCCAGAACGATGCCGCTGCTGCTGCCAACGCCAACAAGTTCTACATGGTCGCGCCTTTCCTGGTCCCTCTCAAAAAGTGGGTTGTGCAACAGAAGAGGAAGGACGCTGTCAAGGCTGCCAACGAGGCACATTTCAACCCCTACTCGCTTCATGAGGAGCCTGTCACCGAGGACGATGTCTGGCAGACGGAGCCTGCCACCGATGTTCCGAACCGAACACCCGGTATCGACACCCTCGAGGGTGCAACGCAGGAGCTGCAACGACTTTTGAAAGTCCAGCCAACAGCCGCGCAGGCAACATCGAAGCCTGCATCCCCGGATGTTGGCTCGGATAAGGGCGCGTCGCTGCTTGCTATTCTCCAGGCCAAGAACCAGGCTGCTGCTCAGGGGGTCCCAATTTCACAGCTTCCTCATACTCCCCTCGATCACACCACCAGAGAGGCGTCGCAACCGCACAGCCCTCACGGCCAGCATCACCCCCAGCAACGGGCGCCTCTGGCAAGCTACCAAGCTCCACCTGGCTTCCCCGTCTTGCCAGACGGAACACCGCAGTCGTGGGCGTTCGGTCAACCTGGCAACCCCGTGCCGGTTCTCACTCAAGCTAGACATCACGATCCGCCGGTGATGGGTGCCCCTGCGTACACACCGCAGCCGCCATTGAGGCATCCGCAACCCCTGCCTCCCCAGGTCCAACAGACTCTCTTGGGCAGAGGCGGGTTCGCCGACACTACCCCGCCACCGCCCCCTAAGCATGCGCAGGGAACGGTTAACCAGTCCATGGCTAATGCGCAGTTCCAGCATACGTATATTCAACACCAAAACCAGAACTTGTTGTATCAACCCAGGCCACCTAGCGGCCAACTCTCCCACCACTCGATGGCGCTGTTGGGGGCTCTTAAGTCGGACACGAGAGCTGACGTCCCAGACAGCACTCAGCACGCTGGCCCACAGCCATTTGGAGTCACAACCTCGGAGCATGGTCAGCCATTTAGCGGCATTCATGGGCATGGAGGTGCTCAGGTGTATACTCAACCGCCCAATCTGCCAACTTCCAATGGGGGCACAGCACAGCACCAACACAGCCCAGGCATAAACTCGCGCGTTCAGCAGCCCGGCGACCCGGCACATAGATCTACTCTCCTCCAAATGTTCAAGAAGCCTGAAATGAGCTCGCCGCCTGCAAACCAGCCTGCTGAGCTGCCTGCAAATACCGCAAGCGCCGTTCTTATGAAGGGCATATCAACAGTCAAAAATATCAATCAGAGCACTCTTAGCCCTGTTATCCAGAATCGTGGGACTCTGCCCCTTTCGAGCAGTCCTCTTAGCAGACCCCCTCAAGGCGTCTCAGATCTTGCCTCGCAACTTCCTCTCCAATCTCTCTCGCTTCAAGCCCAGGCTGGAAGACACGAACGTCGAACCCCGAAACCCATTGGGGAATATAGCCCAGGAAACGTCGATGGCAGGGTTCCGTATCACCAAGGCATGAACAGCCACGCTGCTACTTACAGTAATCAGTCGCCACAAATGCACCCTAACCAGCTATCTCAACGAGCGGAAACCTTGAGCAAACCAGGCGGACCTCGGACGCCTGCTATGGCCTCGGTATTTGGTGCAGCTGTTGCGGACAAGCCAGCAAGCCTGGCCAGCCCTCCCGCGGCGTCAGCTCTTCCGGCGCCTGACTCACTGCAGCAGAAGTCACAGATGTCTACGGAGCAGAGACAGAAGCTTCTCTCGCTTTTTGGCAAGCCTCAATCGCCAAGCCCCGGGCCTGTATTCGGCCTGGAGGACAAGGGAAAGGCCAGGGAGATGGCGGCACCCGACGTCCCCATGCGTTCGCGGGTGGCGTCTCTTGCCTCTGCAAGTGGGCAAGGTGTCTCGGAAGGCTTGTCCGAGTCTCGTCGCGGCAGCCAAACCCCAATCTCTCAAGCGGACCGGAGCTTCTTGCTCGGGTACCTGGCATCAGTGGCAAACAATGCCAAGTAGGGCTGATTGGGTTGTCTGAAGAACGACGACCGGGCAGCCAGACTTGGGTGATAAGGAGTTCATCGCAGGGCATCCCCGGAGTATATGCTTATTTAGTGGATTGTAACTTCGTCTTTTCGGTATTGCATTGCGACGGGTTCATGGGTTTGACAACGCGCCCGCGTTGGTAACTCATTGCTTAGGGGAGAGGGCCAAGGTGCAGGATGGTATATTCGAGCAGGAGACGTTATACCCTGGGATGTGCCTAGCTTGCCAATCTTGCTACAGTAATTGGGACCAAATACTCCAAGTAATTATATGCGCCTCTTACATAACGGTTCTAGCATCTGGGGAATGCTGCTGATGGCCAAGTACAACATATGTTCTGACTCGAACTCCGCCCTGCATAATCCCATATGCTTGTCTCCTGTTCCCCGCGGTAGCGTGATAATCGTCGGCGGCCCACGCCAGTCTGGACGCTGACCCAGAGACACCTGTCGAATCCCCCTCGGCAAGGCATTCTCATGGGGGTCTGACAGTGCGTAAGATGGTTCTCCCAACGTCCATGCTGTTTCTCGAGCAAACTTCTCCTAGTCTCGACACAGGGAGGGAGGCCGAGTGACGAAGCAACAGACGGGCTTAGGAACCCTGGGAGTAGATACACTGAGCTGGAGTCGGCTTGCCTGTGCCGCCTTCTTTTCTCGGCGAACCAATGAGCGCTGGGCTTCCTCGTATGCGGGACACGCCGATGCCACCATTTGATCACGAGACGAGGTTGTGTAGGTGACGCCTCAGGCCCTTCTGTTCGAATTGAGAGAGAGTGTAAAAAGGAAGACCCAACTGACCCTCTAGTGTCAATAAATAATTTTCAGCAGAAAGACAGACCAACAAGCGTTTGCTCGTCAGCAGGAACGACTTTCGGAAACCCGGTTGGAGGTCAAGACGAACGCATACCGCAAACTCTTCCTCGACGGCTATGAAAGAGTCTTCCCTAGGCAAGCAGACTTCCAAAGGGAACATGTTCTTCAGCGCCTCCCAAGGCGCCCTCTTCATCCAGCCAACGACCTCATGGGGCCTTATACGCGCGACAATGGGGTGTATGCGGCGATTGCCTCATTCGGGTGAGTGCTTGCTGGACGTTCATGGGCTGGGAGAAAGCGCCAAAGGAGACGGCAGTAGGAAAGTCTCTCTGGGCTGACAGGAACTGAAGGGGCCGGATCGACTTGCTCGCCAACATCGCGGGCGTCACGGACAGCTTCAGCAGTGTCGACGGCATGACGGACGCCGAACGGAACCGAATCGTTGCCGTCAACCTCGCCGTCCCTGTTAAGATGATTAGGGCCGTGATCCTCTTCATGCGGGAGAAAAAGTCGAGCGCCATCGTCAACCTCGCCAGCACGGCCGATGTCTCGGGAATCTTGGCGGAGGTTGTGTATACGAGCAGCAAACATGGCCTAGTTTGTGGAAACCCCCTCCCCCTCTTCCCCCCTCTTTCGTTCTGCCAAGCTATGCTCGAGGTGAGAAAAGGGGGCGGACGGCTGATTCGGGCAACATGTTGGAGCCACGAAGAGCGTGGCCTGGCGCTTCTACAAGGAAAGCATACTGCGTAACGCGGTGCTGCCCAACGCCGTGTACTCGCACGGGGGCGGGTACGAGGCCGAGGCCTACGAGCAGGTAGAGCCCGTTCACGCGCTATATGCGCAGGCGGCGGAGTCGGCACCCGACATCGCGCTGCTCGATATCCCACAGGCGGTGGTGTTTCTGGCGGCGGATCAGGCGAGATCGATCAATGAGGTTGGTCAGTTTGCCTATTGACCAAGCTTGAAACGTCCTCTAAGCGTTCCTTTGACCGGATGTGATGGCCCGGGACGAAGTCGCTCCAGAGTCTTGACTTTAGACGTGGGCACCGCCCTGTTATTGTTGTATCTGGCTTAAAAGGGGTGTGGAAGTAGATGTTCAATATTGGAATCCGAACCGCAAGAACTTGGAAGCATACATATCATGCGGATTTACGACAAGTATCAAGCGTACTTTCCAGGCCACAGATGTTACGTGAGGTGAGATGATTGTGAGATACAAAACCGCGAGATTGCAAGCTGTTATTGGACAGGACAGGCCCGTGGTGAGTGTCGACCTCCGTCTTTAACGGTAGTAGTAGCTACAATGAGTTTCAATGGCATTGTTTGTTAGCACTCAGTCATGTATTCGATAAGATCAAGACCACATTCTTGGCCAAACTCTCACTACAAATCATAATTCGCCGGGAGACTAGCCAAAAAGCCATGTCCCGCGAGGTCCGTCCGAGGAACGAGATATGTACCTGTAGGAAAGGGGGAAGAAATGCTACAAGTACAGCCCCCTATAGTAGGGATTCCTAGTCTCCCACAAAGCCATCCTTGGATAAGATAGATATACGAGCTGGAAATCACTGGGACCTAAACATTGGAAAACAAGGTAATGCCACCCAGATTGAGCCGCTTGAGCGTATCCGGAAATCGGGTATAAGCCATATAGTGGAAGGCAATAGACAGACCATGAACGATACTCGTGTTGTCGACATACTCGCTGGGAGTCGACCAGAAGAATAGCCCCGCGTAAGCCCCCTAGCTGATGAAGTAAAACAAAAGAAACCAGCGAAGGTGCACTCTAGGAGCAAAGCAATTTACATGTTGAGTCCGAAGGGTATTCCCAACTCCATTCCATTAGTCGGCAAGCATGACAGATACCTCCCATACTCGGTGTAAGCTCGCGGGCTGAATGAGATCATAAAATGACGGGGCGACCTTCATCATTCGGTCCCATTGTGAACAAACAGACTGTATCCGAGGAAGCCTTCTATCGTTCGTCATACCATGATATCCATCGAAACTTGCGTGTGGTAATCTGGCGGGATATGCTCCTCGTCGCCATCGTTGGCGTCAAGTTTCAGGACCTCGAAGCGGTTCGCCATGGGATTCATGGGCTGCTTCGATGAAAGCACATGGGGCTGAACACGGTGAGTCTGGGTAACCTCCAGAGGCTGGGCACACTCGTCGATGTCCCATTCAATCTTCGACCTCTTGTACTTCCTGTGGTGATGTCAGTTTGCGACTACTTCAGTGCCAGCGAGGATGTCAACATACTGTCGGCTCATCATGCAGGTCCGTGCAAACATGGCGTTGTGAACCGAATTGGTGCCGATGTGGCAGCTATCGCCACTGAAGACAACTCGAACAACGATCAGGTTGTGGATATGCTCTAGATCATCACGAATGCTCTCCTTCGTGAGGCTCTGGTCGCATCGTCGGACTACAAGGTTGCGCGTGGCGCCAATTCCGATCTTGCTTGCGATGTGACCAGGGAGAACGAACTGCCGATCGCTCCATCGGACGTCGACCTGGTATGCTGGTTAGGTTTTCGTTGCTCATAAACAGGGAGTGTAGGACCTCACCCGCTTGTGCCTAATGTATAGGTCGTGACGCCGGGTATGTTCAATGAACGCTCTGGCGTCCGATCCGTGCACGAAAGATACCTGAGCAGAGCGATCGTGGGTTCTCAAAAAGATATCCAGCAACTGGCCACCTCGAACAGCATCAGTCACATCGGCGTGAGTTGTACCTTCGGCAAGGTTGGTCATTAGGATGGTTCTCGTGGCCGTTCTCTCAAATTGCGACCGGACAGACAATCGAGCGTCCTCCTGGTGGACGAACGCGTTCTCAGCCTCGCTTGGAGAAGCTGTTGCTTCAGATATGTCATGAGCGGTAGGCTCGGCATCGGCCCATTCTTGCTTGACAGACCGAGGACCGGAAAGCTTTCCATTGTGCCGTCCGCCTTGGGGACCCTGCACAGTAGTGGCCTTCGTCACACAAGGCTTGTTGGCTGGTCGTTGAGTGGCAGCCTGGGTATCTGCAAAAGTAAGAACATCGGTTTGCTGCCCGGCACTGTCTTCGTCCCAGTTGGATTCGTCACTAGTCAAGACCTAGATGTCCGTCGCTTAGCCACATATCGTTAATCGGGGCAAGATGTGGGGGCTCGACTTACAGCAAGGGTCTCTTCAGCTACACCACCACGCATGAGGTTGCGGCGTAAGTTTGCTTGTTAAAAGTCAGCTCTGCGAGTAGATCCTCGACACCGATTTCGATATCTAGTCGTATATAAGGTAGGATGGGTTTCATACAGAATTCCCGAACAGCTTTGACGAGGGTATCGTACTCGGCGCGGGCAATCGTGATGGTGGGATGAGCCGAAGAGATATCATCTCCAGCATGCTAACACAGGCTATGTTAGCTTCCGAATGTCGCAAAGACAGTGGAAGATTCCATCAAGGCGAATTTAGCGCAGGACGCACAAATTGGGCCCTGTGGGAGTGGTCAGCTTCTCCAAAGCTCTTTCGTCAGCCTTACTAACAGTGGCTCGTACGCTGACTTGGGCCAACTTCAAGTGGGTTGTGGGTAAGTCTTACCTTCTGATAAGGGTGTCAAGATAGGTGCGGTCAATAGACACCGTAGTACCTATGGAGGACGCCATGGCTTTCCGCGCAAAAAACGACAAAATCAGGCTGCCCGAGAGGTTGAGATAGAGAGGTTGTTTGTTACGCCGTGGTGAAGTCGGCGGCGGCAGGACCAACGCACTCTCTCGACCCAGGTGAAGCAGGCACCTGAAGAGGCGTTCCTTAGGTAGGTACCTACCTATCTTGGCAGGCTGGAGCTTGTGTTATCGATAAGTTTATCGCGAGGGTGGCCCCAGCTTGTCGGAAAATCCGTCTAGGAATACCCCACTTCTTTGACTCCAGGCCAGTCCCTGAGCCGGCACACCCACCCGACGGGAAGGATTAACAGAAGAGTATGGACGACTTGAGCCTCAAACCCAATAGTGAGGCACCACGGACGATATGACACAAGACCACAAACGAGGCCCCTGAATGCCCACAACGGTCCTTACATGAGGCAGCAACTTGCTGTTGTTTGTTGGGGCTTTGTCCGGAGACTTCCACAACAGCATACAGCGCTGAATTATCTCGTCACCATGTCCAACCAACGGCAGGCCAAACCACGGCTTTGGACGGGCATACTTCCGTCCCAGCCTGTACTACCCGTGTAACGGTGCATCGATCGGGGTTTCCCTGATGAAGTTGGAATTCCGGGGGAATGAGGTGTTTTTGAAAGACACGAGTGGCTGGCGTGTTCGCCGAATAGGGTCAAACAGCTCCTATTCTATTATCCGTATGTTGATGCGAAAACCGGATTGCATTTTGAGGTCGGAGGCTGGCAGCCATTCGGGGGTCGCTTGCCTCTTCGCTCCGCCTCAGTCTCTTCTTTTCTATCTTGTTCAACTCTGTGCTGCCCTTTTCTCCAACATTCCAGCATTTCTTCTACTTGCTACAACGGCCTCTAAGAAGCCGAGCAGAATGCGGTGAGGAACGAAAATGGTCAATGAAAAAGAAGGTGCTGTGTTACTTTACCTTTTCTGGTCTCCCGTCATTCGTCACCATAAGTTCCAGGTCCCCGGGTGTATTCGCATTTCATGAGCTAAGCCATTGCCCCAAAACCCATCCATGTCTCGGAGCTCAGCAACGCGTATGGACAAGCATCCACTCGGCACTTTGGTTGGAACGCTGGGTTATCTCAGGTCGTTCAGCTTACTGGTGCGGTTACCGTTGGTGAGGTTCCGCAAACGAGAAACTGTTTCAACCGAGAAACCGTTTGCCGTGCAAAGCTGGGAAGTCCCGGTGATGGGTTGCCACTTGCCAGGGACCACGATACGTGAAATCCGGGCTTCTAACGTCAATCCCCACAGGATGGGACAATTACTCGAATTTATCGGCAAAGTTGCATCAAACACCTTGTGTTCTGACGCTCGCTCGCGCAGTTGCATTGCAACGGCCCAAGAAGTGGAAGAAGATGAGCAGGGCAAGCTCAGGCACGATGTGCATCTTAAAACCTGCTGAGGGGTTGATGCAAGTGGACCAAGACTATCTCATGTTGCTCTGTGAGTGTGTAGTGAGTGCCCTACACAATACCTACGTGCGTGTCAGTCCGGATGTCCATTACGGAGCATCCGAGTCGAACCAATACGATGAGTCGGGCAAGTAACTAATACTCTTGGCTGGGGTGTTACGGGCCACTAGCAGCCTGAAGTCCGAAGCCGAGGACATGTTGTGGGGGACTTCGTCATGGAAAGCTTACATCAGGTAAGGTAACCTGCAGTGCCTTGACTCTACAAGGTGCGTAACCTGCACTGGGCCGTTCGCGCCGAGGAGTCTCAGTATCCGTGAGAAGTCTCGTCTCGGTGCCTACATAGTGTACATTGAAAGGAAGCCAAAAAGGAGGCACGCCAAAAGGCAATGGCGGCAGATGATCGATCATCGGCCCACCGGCTAGGGATGGAGCATTCAATGTCGGGGTTGTCAGCCTCTTCAGGAAAAGGAAACCATCATCGGCATTCGTAAAGCCATGACAGAGCGCGAGTGGCCATCGGCCTCGCCTCAGTCTCGAATATGTGGAGGCGCGTGTCCGTCCCAGTACGGTATATAGTACTTATTTTTAGAGGAGCGAAAAGTCAACACGAGCTTGGGGAGGTGCTGGACCAGTGAGCAGCGTCACGAGTGGAGGAACGGGGGGAGGAATACGATGTACCGGGTGGATCCACCACCTCAACCCGATGCACCACCAGGTCCCTAAATCAGATCACTCCTCTGCCCCTAGCCAGCCAGCCCTTGTGTTCCATCAGGTACCTAAGGTGCATCGATAAAGCCCAACGCCGCTGCACTGTGCCAATCATTATGTGGCCACCCGAGTTTCGTCAGGGACAGACCAAGCTGCTGACTAGTCCACTGGTCAACGGCTTCAGACCATCGTTGAGGAGGCGTGTTGTCTTGAGCCACTATGAAGGATGTGGAGGGTATGGGTGGGTGGGTGGTGGCGGGGAGGGAGGCCGGAGAAGGGTCATCCAGTGCGTACGGCGTTGACTTCGGTTAGTTTGGGGGGGAAAGGGAGGGGGGGGGGGGTCTGATGAGAGAAGACGCGAGGTTGGTATTTGGGTAGTGTTGGTGGGATGATGGCTTGTTTTTGTGCCTGCAGTGCAGCCCCTTGGTCCCGTCCGTGTTTTTCTTCAATTCCCGGCTGATGTTGACTTATTTACAGGATTAAGTTGCTGCTGACTGGTCCGATGTTCTCCCCCACCCCCCCTAACGTGGGCTGTGTGTGTGCAGTGCCACCCATCTTCCATGCATTGGTGCATGGCTCCAGCAGGCTATGCCCCTGTTCCTTACCACAGAGTGTGCTGCCCTGCATCTCCCGTATTTCATTTTTCATTGTTTTTAGGCCATGGTCCCGTTCGTCACTTGCTGGCTGTCGGCTTGCGCCGTCCGCCTTAGGAGTCCTAATCCCGGGAGTGCCTCCCCAAGGTGCAAGTGCAAGTGCAAGTGCAAGTGCAAGTGCAAGTGACAAAGTGACTTGTTCCGTCGGGGAGATGCCTTGGTTGCTGTGGACCCACCGAACCTAATCAATCGGGGGCCCCATCCACGTTCCCTCCTGAGCGTGTAAAGCCCCAAATTTCTCTCCTCCCATTCCAGCGCCTTCTCGCCCTTCCTTCGCTCTTTCTCCGATCCTGACCACTTCCCCCCAGCTCATGTGATTTGCTTCCCAGCAGCAGTCCGGCGCCTTTTCCTCACGTCCTTTTTTGTTGTTGTTTGAAGCCGGAACCTCGACACTCGCTTTGGTCCAACCCCCGTTCGTTTTCTTGTTGTTACCAAAAGAGGAGGATATCTTAAGAGAAAGAACGATTAGCTCTGATTTTGGAGGTCGACAAGTAAGAAGACCATAACCCGGTACTACTATCACGAATTTGCATTGCGTGAAAAGGGGTGCCCGCGACTCGACTTCAACCCCCTTTGATCTACGACATCGCTTTCTCCATTCGAACTCTCCTCCGAGTCGGAATATCTTATCCTCGATCAACTGCACTCACATATTGCCGCTCGTTTCCTCCCCGATAAACAATCGACGACATCCTTCCGCCAGGAACCTGGTTCTCCTCCAAGTATTCCCTCGAACCATTAGGAATCCACTTCCCCCCTCAGGACCATGAAGGCTGTTCAGTCCCTTGCCCTTGGCCTCGCGGTCTTGACCCCTCTGGCCTCCGCATGGCCCAGATGGCTCCCGGATGTCGATGCCCTGGTTGTACGCCAGAACGACGAATCTTCCGGTATGTCGTGATACGTTGCTTCCTTATCACTCGCAGCCCTGTGCCTGTGGACTAACAGAGCTAACTTTGTCCCCCCTCCCAGCACCTGCCGCAACTCAGACTGCGGCTCCCAAAACAGGGGCTACAGGAACACCAGAGCCGACGGGAACTGCTGAGGAGACGAAGACGGGCAACGCCAAGACTACCAACCTCAACACCGCAAAGGGCTCCGCAGAGACGGGTACAGAGACGGGTACCGGCGCCAAAACCGGTACCAGCAAGTCAAAGCCGACCGCCTTCGACGAAACAGACCCTCAGGGTGCCGTTGTCATGATAACACCGGCACCCACGCAACAGGCTATCAACCTTTACAAGATTGGAGACCAAATTACTTGGGGATGGAACTACACGAATCTCCAGGCCACGCCTACCGCCATCGACGTCCTTGTTTCCTGCTCCGCCATGGCCCAGACGTGGACGCTCACCCAGAACATGAGCTTTGCCCAACCCGCCTCCTTCACCTGGGACTCGAGCGTGCAAAAGAGTGACGCCTCAGCCCCGTTGCGCAACGACGAGTACACTCTCGTAATTTACGATGCCGAATCGAGCGTCAGCGCGACTGCAGCCGCCGGCTACTTGGGCGTCTCGAACAGCTTCAAGTTCGGCATGTACCTGCCCCAAGATTACAAGCCTTTGAACGAGTGGAATTGCGCAGTTTGTAAGTCGGCCGCGCCTTCTCTGAACAACAAGGCCGTCGGTATGGCTGTAGGCATGAGCATGGTCACCGTAGCCAGCTTCACGTGGTTCGTGGCAGGACTCGGCATGTTCTGATGACGCGTGTTTTAATGACAAAATTTCCCTTATCTAATCTTTTGATTGAACATGTTCATTTTTCCTAAGGGGGAGGGGGTCTATCACAAGAGCGAGAGCAAGAGTCAAGCGGTAATCATTCACGGCGGTCATTCACATACGGGCGGCGTTAAATGTCGAAGCATGGTTGGGCAAAATATGACTCATATATAGTTAAACTCGGATGTTTATGAGAGTTATCAACATATAGCTTAATTGATGAGACTGGCCGGTTACATGGCCGTATGAAGTATGGCTGCATCACTTATACCATCCGCAGAGAAAAGCCACCGCCCCTCTCTTCCCTATCTCTGCCCTGGAAGATGCCGCTAAAATCGACATCGCCTAGCTCAACGGCATTCTGTCCGCGAACAGGGGCATTCGGCTCATGCCGTCTTCTCCTTTCCTGGCCGGCCTTGCTGGGGAAGGTCGGGAACATGCCCTCCTTTTTAGGCTTGGGGTCCTCCCTAAAGTACTTGTGCTCCAGCATCTCCTTGGCCGACGGCCTTGAATCCGGATTCAGGGACAACAGATCGTTCAGCAACGCGCACCCAGCATTCGTCAATGTCGTGAACTTGGCCCGGATCACAGAGCCCGTGGCCAGTGAAGTCTTTGGGAAGCGCAGCGACCGCGCGTTGGGCAGGCTGCGGAACGACGGCCACGACTCCTGCGTCGGCACGCCACAAAGCTCAAAGATCTTCGTCACCTGGTCGACCTCGTTGGTGCCCTGCAGGAGGGGCTCACGCGTAAGGAGCTCGCCAAAGATGCAGCCGACGCTCCACATGTCGACGGCGCGGCCGTAGGCCCGGGTGCCTAGGAGCAACTCCGGTGACCGGTACCACAACGTCACAACGAGCTGCGTCAGCTTCGGTGGCGGGTCGCCGACATAGCGCGCCATGCCAAAGTCGGCGATCTTGAGCTGGCCACGGTTGTTAAGTAGCAAGTTCGACGTCTTGAGATCGCGGTGGAGGATCCAGTTGTCGTGGAGGTACGCGACACCCGCCGTCAGCTGTTGGAGCAGTGTCTTGACTTCCGACAGGAGGAAGGGTTCGGGCATATCTTCCAAGATGCTCTTTAGGTCGTGTTCGACGAACTCTAGTACGAGAAAGATACTGCAGCGCCGGAATTAGCCCCGATCCAGCATAATTCAGGTCAAGCAGTCACAAACTGTTCAATCTTTGACGTATCGTCTCCCACCACGACCTCTTCCAGGTTGACGATATTGCGGTGGCTGCAGTCGCGCAGTATCTGTATCTCCCGCAAGCCCGTTACTGGCAAGCCATTGCGGTCACTCGGCTCGATCTTCAAACGCTTCAGCGCAACGATCTTGCCGCTTGCAGCCTCTTGCGCCCGAGATACCCAACCGTACGTGCCCTCCTCGATATCGTTGAGCTTGTCGTAGTTTTCCACACTCCGGCACTTGCCCCAGCGGCCTGAAGGAAACCGCATGAGCTTCGCAGCGCCTTCCTTGTTATCCGACGTATCGTGTGTCGAAGCCTGTTTCCTCCCGCCCTCTGTATCCGGTGTGAACTTGCGCCGTTTCGCCGGCCGTGTGCCGTCACCGGCTTCGTCGTCGTTCGCGGTGCCGTTGTTGGTGTTCGCTCTCGCCTGCTGCGCCAATCGTTCTACCTCGGCTTTGCGCGCCTTTTCGGCCTTAAGACGCTTCTTCTCCTCTTTTTCAGCCTTCAGCTTGGCCTCAAGAGCGGCGTCCTCTTCGCTGTCTGCCCATCTTGACTTCGCGTTGCTTGCCATTGCGCCGACGGTGTAAGGTGTTTCTCGCTAGTTATCGTGTTTTGCCCGCTTCCAGCCGGGCCGATTCGTAGTTTCGCAGCTGGTCGAACAAGTTGGCTTAGTCGCGGATACGTGGGGTGCTCTTGTCGTGGGTTCTCTTTAGGGGACGAATTATGTGATCCCCGGACGTTCTGGAGCTGCGATTGTAGTGACTGGATGTTCAACGCGCGGCAAGTCGGCGACCAGCTTGCCCCGACCTTTTCCCTCCTTATTTTTATTTTTAGGAGGCTGGCTCCCCCGGAACGGAGCTCTTACCCTTATGCAAGTCACCCTTGAACTCTAAAGAGCTGCTGCATACCTACCTAGGGTACATGCTATGTATGCACGGTGCTAGAGAACCGTTATCTTATCGCATCCAGAAAAGCTGCAAGCTCCCAGAAGCTTTTCCTCCCATCTCCGTCCCGGAGCCGAGACGAAGCACGACAAATGACATCAAGCCAAACCGACCCAAACCGAACCGGACGAACGAATCTACCTACCTAGACAAGCACATGCCGCGGCGTCACCACATGTGCACGCGCTACTAAACACGATCCCGTCTCTTTTTCGAGGAAACCCGTGATGGTCCCGACGACACGTGCATAAAAGGCTGGGAGTTTGCGCGCGGAGCAAGAATCGAAAGAGGAGGACAACCAAAAAGCCGACAAAAAGCGGAAGATGCACAGGATGCCACGCCTGTTTCCTCGAGGAGCTCTGGCTGCTGGCCTGCGGGGGGTTGCCGTACCCCGTGCCGCCGTGATTCGTGCGGTGCAAAGACCTCTTGCGGCGCAGGCTTCGAGGAGCTTTTCTTCGACTGTGTCGAGGCGTGAGGAGGAGAAGGGGGAGAAGAAGCAGGAAAGGGAATGGTCTACGCCGCTGGCTAAAAAGCTCGCAGAGGCCATCTCGGTATGCGCCATACCTCTCGTTCCTTGGAGTCTCACCTCACATTTTGCATACTAGATGACCGGTCCCATTCCCCTTGCGAGCTATATGCGCATGTGTCTCACGGGCGATATCGACGGATACTACACAGGCCTAGCCGAGAAGAACAGAGACCAGTTTGGATTGAAGGGCGACTTTGTCACCTCGCCCGAGATCTCCCAGGTTTTCGGCGAGCTGATCGGCATATGGTTTGTAGCAGAGTGGTTAAGCCAGGGCAAGCCTAAGCAAGGGGTCGAGATCATCGAGGTTGGCCCTGGCCGTGGTACTCTGATGGACGATATGCTTCGTGTGAGTGGAAACTTGTAATAATGCTATGTGCCGGAGGGCTTACGGACTAATAACATACAGACAATCCAGAACTTCAAAGGCCTGGCGCAGAGCATTGATGCCATCTACATGGTCGAGGCGAGCCCTCAGCTCCGCGAGACGCAGAAGAATCTCCTATGCGGCCCTGATGCGCCCATGACCGAGTCCAAGGTCGGCTATCACAGCGTTTGCAAGCACACGAATTTGCCAATCGTTTGGACTGAGACTATCAAGTCTATCCCGCAAAGTGAGCATGGTCATGGCGCATCCGACCAAGGGCACAAATACTGACAACCACCTTCCAGGCCCTGAGAAGATGCCCTTCATCGTAGCACACGAGTTTTTCGATGCACTCCCCATCCACGCCTTTCAGGCCGTGACTGTCCCCCCTTCACCACCCGAGAAGCCAGCGCCGGGTGCTTCTATTCCTACCAGACCCTTGCCCCCTCGAGAGCTCGAGAGGCCCAAGGTTCAGTGGCGCGAGATGCTCGTCTCCCCTACTCCACCAGACGCAACCCATGCGACCATGAAGATCCCCAAGTCTGAACAGGGCCACCCGATTCCCGACTTCCAGATGACGCTCTCACGCGGCCCTACCCGCCACTCGCGGTACCTCCCCGAGAGTTCGTCCCGCTACCGCCACCTCAAGGACTCGGTCCCGGACGCCGTTGCCGAGATCTGCCCGGACGCCTCGCTCTACGCCTCCGACTTCGCCAGCCGCATCGGCGGCTCCAAGAAGAACCCCAAGTCCCGACCTACGGGCGCCGCGCTGATCCTCGACTACGGTACCTCCGACACCGTCCCCATCAACTCGTTGCGGGGCATCCGCCGCCACCGCCGCGTCAGCCCCTTTTCCCAGCCCGGCCTCGTGGACCTGAGTGCAGACGTTGACTTCACCGCCATTGCTGAGGCTGCCACGCGCGCGAGTGAGGGCATCGAGGTTCACGGCCCCGTTGACCAGGGTGCGTTCCTTAGGCTGATGGGCATCAAGCAGCGCGCTGAGTTGCTCATCAAGCAGGCTAAGGGGAAGGGAGAGCTCGAGAAGGCAGGGGACATCGAGAAGGCTTGGGCCCGTCTCGTCGACCTCGGCCCTGGTGGAATGGGCAAGGTCTATAAGGTGATGGCGATCCTGCCGGAGAACAACGGACACAGACGTCCCGTTGGCTTTGGCGGCGACGTATAACACTGCCGTGGTGCACGCAGTGCCCTCCGTCAGGCCAAGTGTTAAATGATACCACTCGAGAGTGATTGAGTACCATCACTCGTATCATACTGTAGTAACAAAAGACGCATTACTAGCGATCATATGATTTGACATACATTTTTAAAAGTACGAAACAGCCTTCTCTGCTGAATGATGAGACCAAGCAGACGACGCCAACGCCGCCCCCTGGAGTCCTTCATGTTGTACATTGCAACTGCGAAATTGCTGCTTTCTGCCCGATGCCCGAAAATACAAAACGTCCCTCTCTATTTCTTGCCTACCAGCTTGGCGTCTTCCTCATCAGAGTCGTCAGAGAATCTATCGCCATCCTCTCCAACAGCGAAGATGGTCTCGCCGTCCAAGGACTCGCGCGGAACGTGCCTTTGCGGCTGTTGCTGGGGCATACTGCTCGCCGGCATACCCGAGGAAGCAGCAGAGCCTGCAGGCTGAGACCCTACGTTGTTGCCCTTGCCCAATTGAGCCTCCTCGTCATCGTCCGAATCGTCCGGCGCTCCAATGTCTGCCATCGTGAATGTACCGTCGTCGTCTTGGGCGATCTCGTCGCTCATGGCGAAACGTCTGTTGTTGGCAGTGGGCCTCCAGACGTAGGCGATAAAGGCCACGTCGGCAAAGTAGACAAGGTTGAGCCAACCGTCAAGGACGAACCATCTGGATTTCCAGTGGAAGGGGACGTAGTCGGGGTCGTTGACGGATGCGAAGCTGAAGCTGTTGAAGAAGAAGAAGCCGAAGATGACGAAAATACTGATCAAGATACACCACCAGAGCTTCCTGTACATGGCTTCCTTGGCATGCTGCTTGCGCTCACGCAGGTCCTTGAGAGTGAAGTTCAAGGAGTTGAGAGTCCATACATAGAAACCGGTCAAGGTGCCAGCAAGAGGGAGGACTATGAGCAGCACGAATGGGCCTGAACAAGTCAGTTTGGAGCATGTCCAAGTCAAGTTTGGGGCAGCTTACCGGCAGCGTCTGGAGTAATCAGCAAGCTGGTGATTGCGTAAACAAGCCCGAAAAGGAAGTGAGCGATTGCGAGCCACCGCACCCAGATCATGGTGCGCCCAAGCGTATGCTTCACGACTCCGTAGCCCATGCAGACAATGAGCAGTAAGAAGAAAGAGAAGGAGTTGCGAGCAGCATTCAGGATTGCTACTAGAACCAGCAACACCTTGGAACCAATGTTTGCGCCGTTCCGGTTAAGGTAGTCTGTACGTGTCGGTCAGTCGTATTTTCTAGGACCAGCTCAGCTTAAATCGCCTTACCATAGAATCCCCAGGTCATTAGCATCTCTACAACCAGAAAGATGAGAATAGCTGTGATGTAGTTTTGGACCGGCACTGCGAACAGTTAGTCGACTGTTTCTCAAACCCCAACAGTGTTACTTACAGATATCATGTCGATGTTGATAGTACAGGAACCCCCAGAATCTAAATAGGGTCAGCAAAGTTGAATGCGGCATAAAGGATATTTGGGATCTCATACACTGCAACCAGTGCATAGAGGATAGTGATTCCTCCGTAGAAAGGCAGCTTCGGGATTTGTGTCGCGGGTAGCTCGCCGTAGGCATTGCGGAACTCAACAACCGCAGTAAACTCGCCCGCAGAGAACTTATCGGTCAGGACACAGTAGTAGCCAGTCTTTCGAATCATGTACTTGATCGTCTGCGGCTCCTTGAGGTGGATAGCCTTCGTCTCGATCATGTTCTTCGACTTGGTGGTGGACTCCGGATCGATAATGAACTTGCCGATGTCCGTCTCGTTGCAATATTTCTTCTCGACATATGCCTCCTGGCAGATGCCAATTTTCTGCGCAAAGCTAACGTTAGTCATCTGGTGTAGATAAAGCAACCGCTCGCTGTAGAGGACGTCTCACATTTACGGAATCTGGGCCTTCGCGAACACCAATTAAATCTTCGTCCTTCCATTCGAAGATGACCAAGCTCACAACAGGGTCCTGGTCGGCGGGAGCCTCCTTCGGGAGGAACATAACGTTGATATAAGGGTCGACAGGTCCGCCCCAGGCGCTGCGACTGTACATGCCTGGATTCAATCATGATCAGTATAACACCGCAATGGACGCCGCGTTTCAGTTTGAAGAGGGGTGCCCACCTGAGCATCTCTGTCTATTCTCGTCGGTTTGGTCCTACAGCGCCAGTCGGGTTCATATTAGCTCTCAGATTCCAAGCAGGAGGCCCTTGTCAACGATCATGGAATCGAAAACCTACCATCTTCACTTCCAGGGCACCGGCTGTCCAAAGGGACATGCCCAAGACAGCGGCCCAAATCCCTGCCTTCATCTTGACGATAGATTTGGTGGAGAGGGCGAAGCTGAGGTCGGCGGCAAGATTTTAAGGTTGGTGGTCGGGGTGACGAGATGGGTATTAACGGCGCGATGTGTCAGAGCCGGAGAAGTTGCTGTGACTACGACAATGTTACAGAGACGATGGTCGCGAGAATCATGCCGAATCGAATGACGGTATGCGACTTTGGCCGTTGGCAAATTGGTGTTGGCGGATCGTGAGATTCTAGTCCGGCCAAGTCGGATACGTTGCACGGAGACGGTGTCGACGGGAGCTTGCCAGTAGCGAATCGAAGTATGTCTGTCCTATCAGTGCCAGGCTGGCAGACTTGACGAAACTGGCAGCGTGAGGGAGGGCCGTGCCAAGCTCCCGAGGTAGGTACGTACGCTTGCTGGAACTTGGAATAATTGAGAGGTATCATTGGTCGATAGCTACCTACTTACCTACATACCCATGTATCGAGTACATGATGAGTCCGCTGAGCCGCTAGCGGACGCAGGGTGCCGAGGGTTCCCTTGCTAAGGGGTTTGGTGCTGATGTATCTCACTCAGGCACATGGGCTGGGGAGGACTTGCCTTAGTTCACTACTGAAACTTCTCCTTGCCGCACGGCAGCCACCCCGCAGGGAGTACTGCTGCTAGCGAAAATCCACCCAAGACTATTTTTCAGGGTACCGCTTCACTGGTAGCCGAGGAATGTCTCTCCTGCAGCGTTACGCAAGTCCTCCACTAGTAAAGAAGATTCGGGTCGCGTTTCCCGTTCTCCTAGCCAGACTTGACTTCATTCGTTACACGGCAAGGCTGCGGCGGTACAGGCTCAATCTCTACCGCGACAAGCACGCTCCGAAAACCTCGTCCTGTCGCAAGCCAACCTTGTTGCTATCTGCGCATAATACGCACAACCGCAACGACAATGGGCAAGAACACGGACAAACTCTACATCACCCACTCCGAGTGGTCGTCCTCGGACGCCTACTCTGCCAGCGCCGGTGCCAATGTCAACGGGCGCTCACGTCCGGGCTCGTTCCGCAGCCTCCCCTTTAACTTTTGCGCCGCCAGTCTCCAGCCTTTCAAGAATCCCGTATGCACCAAAGATGGTACCATTTTCGATGTCGAGGTCATCAGTTCCTGGCTGGACAAACATGACACAAATCCCGTCAACGGCGAGCCACTCAGTGCCAAAGATTTGATCAAACTCAACTTCGCCAGAAACGCCGAAACCGACTCGAGAAGTGCAGGCCTGAGCGACGGCCAGGGCGACTTGATCGATCCTGTCACCTTCAAGGTCTTCACGGATAACACCCACATTGTGGCGGTCCGACACGGAAGCTACGCAAACGTATTTGCTTGGGAAACGGTGGAGCGAATGAATATCAAGGCGAAAAACTGGCGAGACTTGGTCGACGACGAAGAGTTCACGAGAGCCGATATCATCACTTTACAGGATCCCCAAAACGCTGCCAGCAGGGACTTGAGTCAATTCAAGTTCCTCAAGGATGGCAAGGAGGCTATCCTTACTAAAGAGCAGGAGGAGGAGCGGAAGAATGGCAATGTCAACATCGACGCGCTTGGTCGCATAGGTGAGAAGGTTCTGAGGGCGAAGGAGGCTGTTGAAAAGGCTCGCAAGGAGCGCGGAGAAGGCGGCGACGTCAATCGCACATCCGGCGCCATTGTCAAGTCCGGATCGGGGGCGCAGCGCAAGCCAATGATTATGGAAAAGAAGGTTCCAAGCAATGCCGCCGTCTACACAACCGGCAGAGCAGCCGCCAGTTTCACCAGCACCGGACTCACGCCTGAGACGAGTGGCGAACGAGCGCTTTTGACAGACGAAGAGTACATGCTCAAGCCGAAACGAGTCAAGATCAAGGGCTACGCTCGCATCGAAACAAACCTGGGCGATCTGAACATCGAGCTCTACCCTGAGTATGCGCCTCGTGCGGTATGGAACTTCACGAGATTAGCGCAAAAGGGCTACTACAGAGGCGTCACATTCCACAGGAACATTAAAAACTTTATGCTCCAGGGGGGCGACCCTTCAGGTACAGGCAAAGGCGGCACCAGCATCTGGGGGAAAAACTTCCAGGACGAGTTCGATGGACCCTTAACACACGATGCTCGAGGCATCCTCAGCATGGCCAACAAAGGCAAGAACACCAACTCAAGCCAATTCTTCATCATTTACCGGCCAACGAAGCACCTAGATAACAAACACACGGTTTTTGGTAAGGTCGTTGGCGGCTTGGACGTACTGTCAAAGATGGAAGACGTTCCTACCGACGGGTCCGATCGACCGCTCAACAAGATTGTGATGAAGGAAGTGGTGGTTTACCTGGATCCTTTCGAGGAGTTCCTGAAGGAGAAGAGCGAGTACGACAAAGTGGAAAAGACCAAGCAGGCAATAGCGCTCAGCGGCGGTGCAGAAGATGACAAGACAACCTGGACCGGTAAGAGGATTCGAGCGGACGGCACGGTGGACAATGGGAGCGCAGGTGCCGGTGTGGGCAAGTATCTCAAGTCACAGAAGAAGTCCGAGACTGCTGCGGATGCAGACCTTGATACCTGGGAAGAACCGGCCAAGAAGAAAGTCAAGAGCGGCGGCTTCGGCAACTTTGACAACTGGTGATGCCTTGCGGCCCGGCTCGAAGCTACGTCTGTCCCGGGATGACAGACGGCAAAAAATAAACATGATACCCCTTACACCTTCATTTGGCATTGCCTAGGAGTCGCCATGGTTATGATGAGTACATTTCATGTTTTTACTGACGCCTATGGGCGACATGCTGTCATCCCGCTTGTTCACGGTTCCTTTACACAGGCAAGTCCGATGGAATCTGTGTCCGTGGCATTTGATCCCAGGGCACATCGGCCCATGGTATGCACACATCCTTGTCTCTCACCATGTGTGCCACCCCACGAGCCTGCAGTAGTCCCGACTCCTCAAGGATCGCTTGCAACCGTTCGACAACATACCTCTTGACCTCCTTCGTGCCGCACGACGAGACGCCCACCAAGTACAGCGGCCATACAAGAGTGTTGGTTGAAGATGCAAGGGCCATGAAACGCTCGGCATTATCGCTGCGGCCTTTCGTTTGTACCGGGTCGTGCAGAGTTGGACCGTTGAACACAGCCGGGCGTCGCGCCGCGTCGTCCACAGACGCGGGTGGCGTAGACGATGCGGAGGTTGTGGGAGACAGCACGACATGGGCCGGTGATCTGTTCGCTGCAATAACGGCTGTCGCCGAGCCACCGCCTTCTGAGATTGCATCTTTGAAGTTGACGAGGCCGAAATATTGAGGGGCACTCGCTATCACTGCATCGCAAAGTTTCTCCAACAAGGCAGCAGAATTCGCAAGCTGCAGTTTTGCTTCGTACGGCCAAGCCATTATGTGCTGGTCGGGAAAGCACTTGAAGAGCTCTCCGATGATGGTCTCATGCACCATCAATCTGATCGATCGAATGCCATTCCACGTCCCGGCTAGCCCCAGGGTTGGATATACATCGCAACGGTACCCATCGAACACGGCTGGGTTGGGTTTCGAGGGCTTCGCAGGTCGATACTTCCAAAGCTCTGGTAACTCAGATATGATGTGGGCAAATTCCCCATCAACCTTGGACAGCTGGTCGATAATGTCAGCTGTCTGGCTGAGTTTCCCGCTGTTAATGTCGTATCTCAGCTGTAAGACCTTGTAAATAGGACCTGATATTCGCCAGTTGGCATCTGTCCCCCCTGACAGCAAACCCAGCTGGTGTCGGAGCTCGATCAGAGGCTGCGGCATAGGCATGTTTTTCTGTATGCAGTTGAGAATAACGCTCTGCGTCAACATGACAAACATGCGGGCCCCGGCATTTGTCATGAACTGCTTGAGGCCGCGCATTTTTGCCAGCGTAGAGGCGCCGTGGATGTGGTTTTGCCATGCCCTTACTGTCTGGCTGCCGCGGCCACTGAGCCCCTCGTACGTGCCCAAGATGAGGATGGACAACATAGTCGTGTCTTTGATCGCCTCGGCAGGGTTCCTGAGAGCATCGTTGGTCATTTGTAGAGCGGCACCGTAGCTCCTGCGCGACCAGTCCATCATTTCGGGGCACATGGTGAGATGGGAGAGGCCAGCCAGCCCAACGGCTGTCATACTAGCCATCACACCGTCTGCCTGTCGGTCAGGCAACATGCTAGCCGGGCGCCAGATGTCAAACATGAAGTCATAGTTTAGGTGGCAGGCGTCCTTGTCGACAGAGACATAACGAGAGAAGAAGAAGGCTATGCCACGCTCCTGATACGATGGCGACAAGGAGTATAAAGGCGTTCCTTGCTGTGTCGCTGGCCAACGTTCCTCCTCGGGAGACGGCAACAAGCTATCGTCATCGTCGTCGTTTTCGGAGGAAGAAGCCCATCGAGCGTGACGCGGTCGGTGCCGAAAGGCAACATTCCGAGTGACCACGGCCAGAGGACGAGATTGGCGTTGGCGAGGAGCACCAGGTTTGGCGGCCGGTCTGGAAGTCGGATGGGAGCTCTTAAGGTCAGTGCCGATGCTGGTGGTGGTTGGTGGGTTTTTGGATGACTGGGCGTCGGGAATGGTGCCGGAAGCGTGCACATTCTTCAAACGGCCCCGACCTTTTGTTTTGGCGACTTTCTTGATGACATGGGAGCTCTCGTCCCGGAACATGAGGTCGACGAGGTTTCGGTAGCCAGGACATTGCTGCTGGCGCTTCTCACACTGGCCACAACCAGGCTCTTTCTGGTCACACTATCGACGACGCCCGTTAGCCCACGGTCAAGGAAGTTGTGCAGCCAAATACGGACCTACCCTGATTTTTCGTTCGCGGCAACTGGAACAGCCCTTGGAAGGCTTGCCGCAGTAAACCATGTTGAGTAACTAGATGATCGGCTCCAGAGTAGCCAGCAGGTGGAGGAAGTGTGACCAAGAGGTTGAAACGCACAGCCGTGTTAAGAGGCCAGCCGAGTAGTGATATGGATGGCTTGCTGCGGGGTGCCCATGATCATATTAGATCAAGGCACTGGATCTCGCCTGTGTATGCAACGACGATCAGAGCGGGGGGGTGATGTAAGGCCGAGACGAGTAGGAAGAAAGAATTATTATCTTGGGGGAGCAAACAATGGGCAGTCCGATCTCCTCAGTCGAGTTGGGAATGTGATATGCCGGATTGGTACGAATAGATGGGAGGAACCTAAATTTCCTTGATCTATCGATCGGGAGGGAGGCAATCCGTGTTTTCCGATTGGACGTTAATCATTGTACACAAACCAAGAGGCCCCCCTCGGGTCAAAGGACTGGGTGGGATGAATGAGGATTCCAACGGTGGGAAAACGGGGTTGGGTGCGTTATCGCCTCGGCAGGATCGGACATCATGCCTGGCGCATATCTTGGGCTCATCTAGACCCAGTGGGAACCCCGAACAAACGACCGACCTCTTGGCGGGACCAGAAGCCCTCGCGGAAGCTACTCACACTACGGATACTGCGGTTACGGACAATTCGCCGGCTCTCGGGAAAAGTACAAAGGAAAGAAAGAAAACCCATGCAACGCCGTATCGGCGGCAAGCAACAGCGCGCCGCCCGCCTGTCGGGAAGTGGACTTGCCGACAACAAGAGGATAGTTGCAGCAGTCGTGCATTGGTTGGGCACCTCCCACCAACAGCTAATACTAGGTCTCTACTCCTACCTACCTAGGAACCTAAGCCAGGTACTAATTAACAGTTAGGTACTTGCCTGCCGGCGCCCCTGCGAGTCGGCCGGCCGGCCGGCCCAATCCCGTTGGGGCCAGTCCTGAAAGCCGGTGAGAGTCGGCGACAAATGCACAGATGACTCGTGCTGCTACATAGCCTATTCTTCTTTTTTCTTTGGTCCCCACCAAATACGACTGGTCGATTTCCGTTGCCATCAGGTCTGCCAGACCTGATCCGACCTGCCTCTCAGTCAGCAGCTCAAGGACCTAGAGACGATGCTGAAATGGAAACACGTTGTAGGTCTCGTTGTAGTACGCCACATTATCGAGCCTTGTGCTGCGTGTGCAGTCGGAGGTGTCACCGCAGCAGACACATAAATTACCTAGGCATGCTGCCGTCCGGTGTATCTGTTGGCTGATGACGGAGACGGACCTCATCGCCGATGATCGGATCCGAGATTTATCTGCTACCTGCATGTGTTTGTTCCCTTTCGAGGACTTGGACCACGAAATAGGAAAAAGCAAGCAGTGGTGGGCCTTGGCTGTCTGGAATAGACGCCAAGCAAACCAAGCCCGCGTCCTTGTGTCCTGGTTTCTGCGAATCGGCATCCCAGTTGAGGGCCAAAAGATGGGGACGCAGATGGCCTCCCTTTGGCACGTCAACACGTGAGAGTCTCAGCACACAAACGTGGTAAAATGGAGGTATTTCGGTGTCAGATTCGCACGAGTGCATCCTGCAACCTATCTTCGCCAACCCACCCAAGTTGTTTGTCCGACAGAGGTTGGCAACCATGCCCGAGATTGCCTCCTCCTCCTCCTCAACCCATGTAGACTCCAGGGGATCGCTCATGGTCCAAAGAGCAAACACGTGTCCCCGAGAGAAAAAGGAATACGGCATAAGATAAAGCAAACATAACCTTGCGTTATATGTACGTCATAGCCCACTTGCCCACCTACAGCTCCTCCTGCGCCGCGGCCGCCTTCTCTCCGCCAATACCAACAGTCAGAAGCTTCGGGTTGGAGTCGAAGAGCGACCCGGACTGTTCGGGACCGTCCGCCGGGCCCACATCGTCGTAAGGAAACGCGTATCCGCGGCCATCCGGGCTGATCTCGTGGCAGATGCGCGAGTAGTGGTTCGTCCGCGCGTCCTTGTAGTAGTTGCCCACACTCTCCCCCTCTGGCTGCTGGTCGTCGATGAGCAGTGTCGACCGGTTAAAGGCCGCCGCGATGCGCGCCCCGATGGCGCCCATCTGCGCCTGGTTCTTGGGGTATCCGCCGAACGGCCCCGTGCTGCAGCTGAAGATGTCTCGCGCGCTCGGCTGGGCGAAGGACCCGACTTGGCCGAACGACAGGAGGTTTTCGGGGCCCACCCGGCCCTTGACGTTGCCCCACTCGGCCTGCGTGTTGATCGTGAGGTCGGCGCCGCGGTACTTGCCCCAGACGGCGTCGACGTAGGGCTGATAGTACCCCTGGAACAGGTCCGGCTGCATGACGATGCCCGAGTTGGGGCTGAGGGCGCGCAGGTTCGCCGAGCCGCCGGGGGTGCGCACGACGAGCCTCGACCACCCGGCGCCGTCGGCGGCGTCCTGGGCGCGGAGGCGGTCGCAGATGTCGTCGAGGGCGCCGGGCGGGAAGCCGGGCACGGTAGTGACCTTGCCAGCGTCGTTCTCGAGGGTCAGGGAGACGGGGATGCTGACGAAGTCGACGTACGAGATGTTGACAAAGACCTGGAAGCTGTTGAAGGTGAACTCGCAGAAGCCCCAGTTGAGGTCATAGTTGGGGTCGGCGGTGTTGGTGGCCGAGGGCTCCACCACGGCCGGGCCCGGGTTCAGGAGGAACTTTAGCGGCCCGTCCCGTGAGAACCAGATGCGGCCGCCGGCGATCTGGGGGATCGTCAGCTTCCGCGTCGACCCCGGTGCGCCGAGCGGGATGGCGCAGTCGGACTGCAGTGGCTGGAGTATGTCCGATGGCGAGGTCGGGTAGTAGCCCGTGACGCCGTCGGCCTGAAGGAGGAAGACGGCATTATTCCGGTTGAGGTCCAGGCCGGTAACGTGGGCAAAGGCGTTGGAAGAACCCGTGTTGTTTTTGAGGGCGATGTCGAGCGTAGGTCTCGTCATGGCGTCCCTTGTGGTGGTAGGGGAAACGAAACCTGTAAACGTGTATATATATATGCGTGCGTGTGTGTGTGTGTGTGGGTGGTAAATACAGGCACGTCTATGCCGTCCTTGTCTACAGTGTGGTTCCAGAGTCACTGCTGATTCCCAAGTAGGTGGTTCGAGCCTTTTATCGAGCCGAAGTTCGTCTGATGTCTTCTTACTCTGAAGGCGAGAAGAGACAAAGACGGGCAACCTGAACAAGCGCAAGTGACCGCAGCGACCATGTGCAGGGTTTTTGGGACCCTCCACCACCATCACACTACTACCGCCAAGTTTTTCTGCTGATGACACTCATGTTCGGTTCCAGCCAATACGGCAACAGAGTACATGAGCCGTGCAAGTGTGTGTGTGATGTGCTGGCTGGATTCTCCCTCCCTCGCGGGATGACGGAATGGATGGCATGGGTAAGGCGGAACAAGATAGTGGTGGCCCACACTTTGCCGACGGGCCCGTCTTTGGTTTTGCCCGGTTTCAAGGTCAAGAGAAGGCCTCCATATGACGACGAACCACTGAAGATTGATGACTTGATTTCGGCCGGTGGCAAGCTCAACAAAAACCAAAAAAAAAAATAGGTGTCACACAAAACAAAGTCGAGGATGAATATCAGAATGGTGAAAGAAATGCCAAGGCTCGCCCGGCGCCATGGGTTCACACGTGAGTGGGCAAGGTGCCATGCGTTGACTGTTAACTACCGACGGAGCGTAGGAAACCAGCTCAACGTCTTCTCTTCTGAGGAATGTGAGTCGAGTTCGGCAGCGGGTCACTTGTCTCGAGACGCCATTGGCTCCATAGTCCTGCCGGGATGTACATCTAAGTCAGCTACTCTGCATGATCCTGTGGTTACGACAGCGAATCCGGGGTAGAATGTCGTTTGTTGTCTTGGCCGTCGCTTGCTTGCGTGCAGAAAAGGCCCGGTAGCCATCCATGGCTTGGTTTGATCACACGCCTGGTATAGGATAAACAGAGCCGTGGAGGTGCGATGCGACGCTACCAACACTTCGTGGTAGCAACACCTCCAAGACGCTACGGTGAGTGAGGCCGGTTCTTATCAATCCATCTGCACCCATGTGCTTCGAGCGTAGGTGTATGAGGGGGGGGGCATCCAGGTGTGCATATATGGGCTACTGATGCCCCACGACCAACGAGAAACCTGGGGAAATGCGAGTTGGAGGTGTCGGCTTTTCTTTGGGAACGAGCCTAACAAGCCTAGTTGGTTGTCAAAGTCTGGTCTCATGACGGATTTTAGAGTTGAGTTGGGCTCTGGCTGACTTGCTGCCAGTGCGGAGTAATCCCGGCACCCACCTCGGAGCCGGCCGGCCTGGGACAATCACAACCTCTTCTGGCTCCTGAAGCGGTCAATAAGCGGGAGCAAGTTGAAGTTCGCGCCATCTCATGACACAACTCGAGGCTAGCCTGGAACGGTGAAGTCAGACGAGAGAAGAGGATTGGATATCATTCGTAGAGACTCGCAAGTAAGAAAGGCATGGTCATTATCATGTAACACGTGAAATGCAAAAAAATCATACGGCGGCGGTTTGCCAACCTCCCAACTCCGTTCGCCATACTGCCTCCACCCCCCCCCCCCCCGCTCCTATGTCACAACTGTCTCTTAGATAAATCTTCGTAATGGTATAATTGGAAGAAGGAAGAAGGAAGAAAGAAAGAAAGAAAGAAAGAAGAAGAAGAGGGCGGGCGAGGGGGGTGATCCAAACGCCACGGACCGTGCTCCTAGGGTACCAGCAGACAATCAGATGAACCAAACGCCCAGAAACAACAGCCCAGAAACTAGTATCCACGATGGAGGCTTCACCGTCCCTGAATCGCTATGCTCAGCGCTTGGCATCCCGGATACGGTCTGGTTGTTTGTCATGTTGACCTGCGTGCTGAAGAAGAAGGCAGGGTCATCCGGGATAGCACACACGGTGCCCGGCGCCGTGGGGTCGATGCACCGGCTCTCGTGATCGGCCTTGCGCGCGTCAAGTGATGAGTTGAAATAGGCCTTGACGGAGGCCACCGTCATGATGGCATCCATCTTGGGCGGCCCCCCCGTCCATAATGGGTTGCCGTTGCTCCAGTGCTGCAGGACCAGGTGCCCGCCCTCGGTGGGAACGGCGCTGCCGTTCATGGTGCCCAGGACCTTGCCGTCAGCGTAGAAGGTCACCTCGTCGCGGAGGTAGTCGATGCGGTACTCGTGGAAGTCCGTCGTCGGGTTGAAGCCCAGGTTGACCTTGAGGAAGTTGCCTGTGCCGGAGGCGTCGTAGCCCTTCTCCAGCGCGGCGCGCGACTGCAGGACAATGTTGACAGGGAAACTGTTGTTGGAGGGGCTGAACTCTCTTGTGAGAAACTCCATGTCGATCTCTTGAGTGTCGTTGTGGTACTGGCTCGGCGTTAGTATCCTGGTTCACGAAAGTCTACGCGTGTAAGCAGCTGAGCAGTATCGTACGTACCCAGAAGAAGGCGGCGCATGTCCCAGCAACATCCGGCACTTTCATCATGGCTCGGAATGACCCGTATTGCACATCGTACCGCGCCGAGTCGATCTCTGCGCCTGGCACCAGGCCGTCTACGGTGGAGCTCTCGACCAGCAGTTGCAGTCCCGCGTCGGCCTTTGTTGGGCTGAACCCATAGGAGCTCGATCCCTCGTGGACGGCGGCGATGTTGGCCGGCTGGAACTTCTCCCCTAGGGGCCCCCTGGCATTATTTTTGGTCTTGTTGAACTCTTGGCGGACCCAGTCCGTATTGTTCTTGATGTCCATGATCTTGGTGAAGTCTGTCTCGATCAAGTCGGTGAAGACCTCGACTGTGCCGGTGATGTTGGCGGAGTACCCGCACTCGCAAGCTGCGCGGGCGATGCCAGGGAGGAGAGGAAGTGCAAGAAGGCATGCTTTCGCAACACTCCTCATGGTAGTCTGTGTATGTGTGTTTGTGCGAGTATGCATGGGTAGTGATTGCGAACGGAGGTGCGTGGTGGAGGGGCAGGGCAGTTGTTGTTCGTGTAAGTGATGCGAGGTTGCGAGTGGGTTGTATTGCTGCCAGAGCAATACAAGCGTCCAGCGTTTTGACGGAAGAAGAAGGGCGAGTCTAAGCACGCGTACCGAAAGTCCAGGCGTACAGGTCAACAAATGGGATGACGGGATAAAAATATCGTCAAGGTTGGCGCTCAGGCGCGAAGAAGCGCATTGGGAAGAAGCAATGGACAAATACGCAAGATGCAAGCAACAATACCGGATCGATGAATAGCAACGACGGCGGTGGACAAGGAGGCGGATCCCAAGTGGACTATGTAGTAAATTGAGCCGTATCCAGTCGGGGAGGATGGGAAAACAACGCCGTTTCACCCATCGTGCCTGTGGCCAGAGTGCTCATCCAGGAGCCGAAATACAGCCCTCCTCCGTCTGTCTCTGCAAGTCACAACATTCACACGTGGCGCTGTCCTGCAGCTTGGTTCATGGACGGACTCGATGGCGAGTGATGTCTCAAAGGAAGAGGGCAAGTCCACAGCGGTCAGACAAAGGCTCGCCTCCAACGTTGGACGTTCGATACAACGGCATCTTTACCAACTGTGGCCCCGATGGGGAAGAGTCAATGATGGATTTCAGATATCAGACAAGTCCACTCTACCCCTACCTGGCTGGCTTCTGTCATGGCAGGGCTGCTAGACAGCGACTTCTTCCCCCAGCTTCTCGCCATGCCAGAAGCGACCATGAAACACACTCAGCTGGACTGTCTCGGAACAAAGAAGAGCAAGGGAAGAAACGGGCGGGCATGTACCCAGTGGTGTCTGCAGCCCAGGTGCGTGCTCACCTTGGCTCGAGCTAGGTGGCAGCGGATAACCGCGGGTCGTTTTATGTCTTGTCGCGGTAGGTGGATGGTCTTGTTCTGCCCGCAGGACTCTGCGGGAGTTGAACACAAGGTTGGACAAGGAATACGATCAAAGAGCGGGTGGGCTCGAGCGCAAGCCGGTCCTAGAGGTCGACCCTTTGCCTGTTCTGAAGGGGGTAGAAGGAGAATAATAGCCAGCACGTTCAGGCAAGCCACACGAGGGGGGTTATGGTTGGTTGGCTCGAAGACAAGAACAATGGAAAACAGCTTCTCCCAGTTGTTGATCTCAACCAAGGAACAGGACGGCCTCGTCTCACCAACGGGACGCCACAACCCCACCCCCTCCCCCCTTGGTGCCTTAGTGGTTGAAGCGCCTGTCTGGGGTTAAAGTGTGGCTTGCGTCGTTGAGGCCATTGTTTTCTTTCCTTTTCCCTCCTCTCTCCTCTCCTTTAGCCTTGTACACAAATCGGCGTCACTTGGACGTATCGCTTCGCCCTTGCCTCACCTGATTTCGCCTCACCTTGGCTCGCCTGACCTGACAGGAACATTGTCGATTGTCCAGCCCATGCATTACATCTTCATCTTGGCTTACTGCAGGCCGCCCGGAAGGCATCGTACACGCCGCAATGACACCAGGGGACGCCGGGATATCTATGCAATACCAAACTGCTCCCAGAGCAGACTGCCTGTCGAGGCAGATCATCTTACTCGAGACCTCGAGATTTCCTCTGGCACCACATCCATTCCTCTAGCATTACATGCACGGCTGCGCTGGCTTCTCGTCATACGCTCGCTCGCCTCCTAAACCCCTTCCCCTCCCAAGCTACCCATTAGCGCCAGCGCCATCCCTTCCAACTTACGGATACCTCATCGTTTCTTTGTCATCACATCAATCTCTCACTCTTTGTCATCTGGCTTGATTCTACTCAGCCCAACGGCTAGACAGACTCCTTCCTACTGATGGTATAAGGCTGATTTGTCCCGAGTTCATGTCAGTCAGTTTTCAAAGCCTCAAAACCTCGCCATGTTCATCATGTTGAACGAGGCAGAAAATAGCAAAGTGGACTGCCAGTGACGAGAAATGATCATTCAACGCCGGTCAACTCCTAGGAAACTATCTATACACACGTGCTCAAGCAGCCATCTCTGTTCCTGTTCCATGCCCGTTTCCTCCCGAAGAGGCCTGGCCTCGGGCGTGTCTCACTTAGGAGAGGGTTGCTCCCTGAGCCAGCTACTGAGAGCTTCCGTCCCACAAGTCCCACTCATGCCGAGACTGCATTCCAGCGCAGAGACAAGGTTAAATCAGAATCAGACAACGTAAAATTCAAAGGTGCGCAGGTACTGCAATCTGTATATCGAACAAGGTATCTGAGCGAAGCGAAACGAAACAAAACGCGGAAACGGAGGACAAGACGTACAACAAGACAACGAATATGAGAGAGGAGTCCAACAAGCAAAAAAACCAATTTGAGTAGAGGGATAAAGTATAAAGGAGAAGAGAAAGAGGAAATGGATATCAGCAGCACAAAACATTAGTATGAAGCTAATAGAACAAAACGCAACAAGCAATCACCAACCCCGCCCTGGACCAGCCATCAGTGCCCTGAGCCAGTCTCTGGGATGCGTGAGCAGGGCCCGAATTATCCCAATCCCCCGGGTTTGCTTTACCCAGGAATCCGTGCCGAACCCCATGCCCCCAACCATCATCCGTGTTACCGGCCCCATTATCGCCCATGACTAAGTCCAATGCTGGGACGCTCGAAAAGGAAAACCAAGCCAAAGAAACATATAACAAAGTCCCAGCTGAGTAAACTGGGATATAATGCGCGATGACCGTCCCGAAATCAAAAACCTCTCCTCTGTGACGCCTGCTCCCCTGCCACGTAAGGGGAAAAAAGCCTCAGACCGAGAGTGAGTGTTCGATGAACTACTCCAAATCCGTTACGCCAGAAATTCATCCGCCAGACGAAGAGGTATATGCCAAAGAGATGAAGCCCAAGGAAATAAAATGAAAAGAAACATAGGAAATCGTTCAGTCATCTCGAAACTAGTACACGCTGTCCTCGTCGGCCCCCTGAGAGATCATCGAAGGGGTCGAAACACTCGAGGATGCTTCCATATCGTCGACGTAGCCAACAAGTGCTTGCGCATGGAGACGGAAGGATTCGCCCATAAGCCTGGTGATTCTGCAATTTTGTTAGTATCCCCTCCTAAACGATGAATCAAAAAGTGACTTACCCCCAAACCACGACTTCGTCCAGCATGCTGCCCCACAGCCGGGCAACGACGGAGCTAAGCTGGGTTGCGTACGCTTCATCGAGGTCCTTGTCGAAGAGCAGTCGAACCTTGTTGTACATGGCCAGTTCTTCCTCGGTAGCCTGCTCCTCGTCATGTTCCAGACGGTAGAGCCAGAGCGAGAGGACGATCATCAGGTCAAGACCGCACAAGGCATGCTCAACGCTCCAGTTCGTCGGCGAGGTACGGGCAACCCAGCGTACACCCTGTACCACAGCAATCTCGATGCAGTTGTAGCACTCCTGGATCACTTTGATCATCTCGCTCGAGCGCTTGACGCGATCCCGCGCGTTTGACATGGCAGCTGCCACCTCATAGGAATCGTGGTAGCGTAATGCTTCTTGCACGGATTTCAGGTCGACTTCCAGGCGGGCCCGCGCATTCCGATACATGGCCTTGGCATTGAAGATGAGGGGGTGTCCCTTGTGGGGGGCACTCAATGGGACCGCGACGTTCTCAGGCTCGCAAAGCTCGCAGGACTTCTCCCACGTCTCGAGCGCGAGTCTGAGCTTGTACTCGGTCACAACGTCTTGAAGTGCTTCGGGACTGCGCTTGTGGTACCAAACTTCAAGGAACAGGGCGTTGATCATAACCCGCGACGCAAACGCGCTGTACCGGAGTGTCTCTCCCTGGAACAGATTGTCGTGCGCCTCCATGAAAGTGACCACAGGTGATGCCTTCAGATGCTCGTGCCAAGCAGCCTCGTCTGCAACCTTGAGGTTCCAGAGCGCCTCCGTAGAAGGAAGTTGCAGATCCTCGAACTCGTTGAAGCTGATAGCCGGCGTGTGGTTGTACGTCAGGGTGAGCAAGCCAAAGAAGATATAGACGGCATAGTAGGTGCGTCGGCAGCCCTCGTCTTCGATCCATTCGTTGCGAGTGGGGTGAGCACCTGAGCGGGCCTCCTGGCGAAGCTTGAGCTCATACCGGTTTCCAGCCACCATGTTGGCGAGCAAGCTCTTGATGGAACAAGCCCACTCAAGTCCCTTTGCATCACCGCTCCAGCTGGCGAAGACCATGTTAAGGAGCGAACCTTGCATTGTCCAAAGAGGGCACTTGCGCGAGCTGAAGTTCTCCTTGTTCTGGAGGAACTGGTTGACAAGCACCTTGGATCCGATGTGGAGAATGTAGGCCTGATCCTGGTCGAACGCATAGAGTGCTCCGATGCTGAGCACCGCAAGGAGCAAAGCCGGAGACACATTGGTCGAGTCAAAGGAGGCGGGATGCAGGAAGGGGAGGTGATGATGGAAAAGCCCGAAGTACGTAGACAAGAAGCGATTCAGCGAGGCCAGGTTGGGAAGGCGGAAACCCTCGGGAATGGCATGTTCTGTGTCTTGAGCACGTATGTTGTCGAGGATCAGGTTTCGCTCATCGTCGTTCGCTACCTGGGGAGCCCGGAAGCCAGCTGTAGACAACGTCGCTTCAGTAATGAAGGGACTGTGCGGGACGGGTGTACCAGCTCCAGAGTTCGGCAGGGAGTTGATCATGGACTGGAGTGCGGGAACCAGGCCGTTGCACGTCTGGCCATTGATAGGCGGGAGCTGAACAGTGTTGGGCTGCATCGTGCTCGTGCTGTTGAAGGACTGCTGGGACTCGAAGGAGCCGGATGCCGATGATGCGATGGAATGTGCCTTGGCTTCGGACGACTGCGACATGAAGCTCTCCCATTGAGGTACAGGGATGGCACCTGAAGGATACGTGACGGTGGGATCCATGGCATGTGGCGAGTAAGGCATCGAAGGGCTGCCTCCAGATCGTGCGCCGGCGGCGGCCTTGTGTTGGAAGTCGGCGACAAGCATGGCAGCGGTCTCAATGTCGAAGGTGCCGTCATGTGAAGCAGCCTCGATCTGATCTAACGCGGACTGGTCGAGCATGGGTGTCTTGGCCGGACCGCCAATGGCTCGTGTCTTGGGACCCGAACGTCTCTTGCCATCACTGTGAAGAGGGACACCACCATCCTTGGCATGCACGGTACGATCGTGTCGGAGGAGAAGGTCGCGTCTGACGAAGGTGCTACGGCACTTCATGCACTTGAAAGGGCGCTCCTTGGTGTCTGTGAAGAGTCAACATACTGAATGATTGAAATTGGCGAGTGGCCCCCGTTGTTACGTGTTGTTGCATGATGAATGCATCGGCCAACAGTTGGAAGGAGGGGCTCCTCATCGTTGCGAGGGGTACCCAGTCGAGCGGAAGCTTTAGGATGTAGGAGGGGAGGGGAGAGGAAGAGGGGGAGGGGGAGGAGAGGGGTTCGGGAAAGAGACGACTTACGGGATCGCTCATGTCTACTACGGTGCTCACTTCTGCTGAAGGCTCGATTGCAGAACTGACACTTGTATTTGCGTTCCGGGGCGAGTGAGGCCTTGCGCGAAGCCGGGGTTGATGAAGCGGACGTGGGAAGGACCGCAACGCTTGCGCCGGGCATCTTGAAGGGTCGGGGTCGTGGTCGCGGCTTTTTTGTTGTTGGAAGGTATTTGTCGGGTGGCTGGGCCAGCTACTGCGACGGCGACGGCGACGGCGGGATTTGGCGACAAGGACGATGGGCGTTAGGCTTGATCTGCACTGCGGCTCTCTTCGAATTGAAAACGATGGTTGAAATCGCCTGGCTCCTGGGGTTCCTCCTCGCTCGGCGCGCTCCCGTGGGGTTTAAAGTGTGTCTTGATTAGACTGGTGGATGTTGCTGGTCATTTGGTTCGATATTCTGGTCATAGGAAGGACGTATGAGTGGTTGAAGGGGTAAAGCTGGCGTATAGCCAGTGTTGGAAAGCGGCGTGTCTGGAAGCGACAGGCGCGCTGAAGTGTTGATGATGGGCCGTGGAGGGCGAGTGCGCGCGTTGAGTGTTGGAGATGGATGATGATCACGAGAGTAGGAGGGAAGAACGGAAGAGGGGAAGTCGAGGAAAAAGTAGGAGGGGAGAGGAGGAGGAAAAGAGGCGTCTTTGGCGAGAACGGTGGGGACACGAACTGCGACAGAGGGAGGGACTCCTGGATGTATTGGAGGGGTGGACACGCTGGGACAGGAGGGGGAAGGGGGGGAGGAAGACAGCAAGAGCGCACGAGAGAGAGGGCAGAAGGAGGGGAGGGGGGCAGCAGAGAGGGGGGAAGGAAGACCACGCTGGCCCGGAGCTGGGAACGCGGTACTTGAGACGAGGTACCTTCCTCCTCCCCCTTCCGTCTCCCTTTCTCTTCTGCTACCTATCCACTGTAAGCCAGAGGAAAACAGGCGGACAGTGGTGAGTACTTGGAAGGGTACGTGTATGACGGGTGTTCCGATGCCCCAACCTCAGGTACCGACCTGTCCAAGGTGAGGTAAGGTCTAGTAAGGCCAGGCCAGGAAAGTAGGATGATGTACCTCGGGCAAGCGACGCAATGGAAGAGGTGAGCAAGCATATCAGGGACACTTACGAGGTACACCCGCCTCTTAGTGGCACAGAGTGGGTCCATATGTCGGGGCCAGTCGCTGTGATGGATGGGGGAGACTGCACACATCAAGAGAGGGATGGATTAGAGAACTGGAACGGGCTCCAGTGTTTGTTCACCGGGTCCCAGAACAAAAAAAAAAGGACCCGTCCCGACATGCCCCATCAGAATGAGCAAGGGAGGGATGTATGAGTTACTGGTGGGGTGGTAGGAGGGGGAGGGGGAGGGGAGGGGAGGGGGGCGCCTGAGGTGAGGTGGGAGTGGGGAGACGACAGGTCTGGGAGGACCGACACACCCCCCCCAACAGCCGGCCAACAACACAGCACAGCACAGCAACCGGCAACCAGCTAACCTTGAAGCCAAAGCAGGGCGAGCCAGGCACACCACGACCTCCATGTCCACGTCTACGACATGGTCACGAGCTGTAGGGTGGGGAGGGAAGGGGAGGGGGAAGAGGGGCGACATGAGCAGGCCCGCGGCACCGGTGCGGTAAGGTGTTTGTGGTGCGAATCGCGTCGCAGTGCTGTGTCGTTCTACCTCCGTACGCTGTGTGTTGTATGCTGTGTGTGTCGAGCCTCGTGTGTTTTTCTGGCCGCCGGTTCCATTGCAAAAAGTGAGGGGCAACTCGGCTGAGATGCATTGAGTGATGCTTGCTTTCCTGCCATTGCTTCATCTCTGCCTCCTCTTCTACCTCTGCCTCTGTCTCTGCCTCTGTCTCTGCCTCTACCTCTGTCTCTCTTTCCTTTTGCCTGACCTCGCCGTGCTGCTCTTCCTACGCTGCCATCACTGACCGTGCCGATGCCGCATTTACCTTTGGCACCACTCAACAGTCCACAAAAGGAAACCCGCAACCACCCTCTGAGCAGGGGAGGAGGTACGTACATGCGCCCCTCGGCTGCATAAGGTACTATGTACAGTAGGTAGGTAGCCATTCCCGTCTCCATATTTATGTATTCTTACAGGTTGCTGCCAAATGATGGAACGCATGTGCCTCCTGTGTCCTATTATGGATAGACAGGTAGGGAACGGGAAGGGAGGCCCGGAGCTATGTAAGCAGCTACTAAAAACCCCGGTTCCATGTCACTCACCACCTCAAGTTCGCCGCGAGATACACTACACACTTCTTGTTAGCCGCCTTGCTTTCGATCGTGTTCATCGATACGTCCTCCTCTCTCTTTCTGGTAGGTCTTGACTCTTGACGACACAAGTCTGCAAATACACTACAAGGCCATTGCCCATCAACTCATCAACCTGCAAAGAAGACTACATCCAGCCCTGCAAGCTGCCTTTGGCTAATTTCGGGGAATTTCTTGTAGCCGTGAGAAATGCTTCGTTGTATAGTACCCTCATCTCGTTTGACACAAAAGAGACGAGGAATCTAAATGGGTCGTGTCGCCACCTCAATCCAAGACACGTTTTTAGGGGCCGCGGACGCGAGAGAAAGTGTCAGAGAGAGAAGATGGGAAAAGTAGAGAGAAGGAAAAGTTAGGGGCTGGATACTAACCATTGGAGGAGGCCAGACCACTGGTACTCCTGTCATTAACACACTCTACCTGCCTACCTGATGTAGTATCCGGCCCCCTTCACTGAACACGGCACTACTACGTATAGGTATGGCACTTTCAAGGATTCAAGGATCATGAAATTTCGCGGACGACAAGGGCACTTGCTCTCTCGCCGCCACGGCCCGTCTACTTTTAGCAGACACGGAGATATACGCAGTATGGTATGAATGGCTCTCGCTACACCAGTGCACCACACATCACGGACTCACTGGAGGGCGGATACTGGCTAGGGGCTCATGGCGCACGCCACACTGCTCCTCGAGGGCCATTCACACCCATTACCCTCACTATCCTCATCAGAGTCACGGCGCTCGGTTTCGTGCCGCGGGATGGTGGATTGAGGCGGACAGGAATCTCAAGGCCTGGCACGCGCCCGACCCGTCCGGAGCACGTCTAGCCGCATCCAGACACCAAAACGCCCCCCCCCTCCTCGTCGCCGACAGAAGCATGGCAGGGGCACCCAAAGGGCGGGTGGCCGGGTTATGGGACACAGCAAGGATCCCTGCTGGGGTTCGCTCACTGTTCAGGGCTACGTACGAGGCCGAAGGCCAAAGACCCCAGGGGGGCGTGTGTCCATGACACTCGAACCGGCCGGCGAGCCAGCTCAGCCCTCGGCACAGCGTAGGTAGTGTAGTACGGAGTATAGGTCGGTAGCATAACCCAACGCAGGCCAGACAGGTTCGATAACCCAAGTTTACTGGGCCAGGACCAAGGCGGTGGTACGCAACGCTAAGGCAAGCACTGCTGTGCTGGTCTCGAATGCACTGGATCTGATTACGATGAATCATCCCAATGCAGTTTTGGGAGCCCCCGTACATACAGGTGTTTTCTTCCCAGAGAGAAAGGATGAGGTAAGGGGAGAAGATGAGGTGAGGACGCGGTGGCGGGTGGTATCCATCCGATGAGAGAGGCAGCTGAAAGAGAGAGGCACGGTAAGTCCAAATATGCAAGGTGTCCGCTTCACCAGTTCGTCCCGTCCCATGGGGTTATCCTACTAAGGCAGGCATGCAGCGACGGCAGTGTTGATCAAGGCAAGATAGGTAGAGATGGTTATCCGCTGCCCGCCATCCGCCACCAACTTCGCATTGCATGCATCATTTTCATTTTCGACCGTATCCCTCGTCACTTTCTTCTGTGTCAAGCGAGACAGATTACCTAGCCCAAAGAGGTGAGGGAAAACGGATACTGACGTCGGGTTTTCTGAGTTCGCCATGGGGGAAAGCAACCGGACAACCTGAGAGCTGAGGCAAAAGAAAGGTGACGAGGAAAAAGAGATTGCAATCACCAATGACTTGGGGCAATGGAGTTCTCTCAAGGTCGCTCGCTGCCCTTCCCGGCCTAGTCTCGCCATATCCCGGACCGCCGATTTGGTTGGCAATTTCGCACCGGCCCCGGAGACTGGAAGGGATGGGGGTTGAAAGGGCGAGGGGCCCTGGTGAGGAACGCTCCCGCAGCTTCCAATGATTCCATGGTCCCCTCCGCCTTCCATTGCTCTCGTGGAGTCACCTCATGAGTGCGACGCTGTCCCGCCAAGCTGGTCACGGCCTGCCCCTCCCCGTGTTGTATCCCAAAGTTGGCTCACTGAGACGCATACCATGCGCTATGTAAGACGGCTACAGGTAGGTGAGTGGCCAGTTGCTAATTAGGTACTGCCTAGAGGCTACCCGAGCCCTGTGCGCTCGGAAGCTACTGGGTGCGTGGTACGCCAGTCAGCTTGAGAAATATAGATAAAAAAAGAAGAAGTAAATAAAAAGGGGGGGGAGGGGGTTAGTGATTGTCTTTTCTCCCGTGTGGTAGAATGTTCAACGGGTAAGAAGACGGATAAGCCAAGTGCTGTAGTACGTCTATAGGTACCTACCCTGCTACCTTACCATGGCGAGATTCCCACCAGGACACACTCGCACTGACCAATGGGCAGATTCCCCGTCACCCGGTCCCCACGCGCGATACAGCAACGTGGACAGGGTAGCTCCGGTACTCGGTCGATACGTGTCTCGAGAAGCTGCACTAACGCGCGCCGGTGAGTTGCATGCTGGTGCCCGTGGACACTGACCCGGCCTGTCACTTGCGGCGGTGAGCAGAGGTATCCCTGTGTACCTCTTCCTCACAAGTCCAGCTCGAGTGCGCGGCCCAATGGGCTTAGTGTGCACGTGCGACTGGTGGAAACGCACAGGGGATCTGCTGGGAATTTTTCTCCCCGGGTCAGGTCCACCCTCGACCCGTCGTTCCTCTTGCACCTACCTATCCATACCTACCTCACTACTACCAGTACGTACAGGTACTACCTACACTAAGTACCTGCCTGGCCTAGGACACACGCTGCTGCTCACCCGCTGCTGCAGCTCCTCCTCCACGTCTTCCAGCTGCACCTTCTGCTGGCGTTCGCAGCGCGGACAAAGTCAAGTGGGTCTCCGGAGCGATGCAAGTGGCCGGCGCGGTGATGTGGAGCTTTCTCATTTCCTACCATTATCACTTCGGGATTGGGGTCACATTGACGTGGGCCAGACGCGAAACCGACATTTTCTCTCTTTGCGCGCCGCGCCTGTTCGACTGGCCTGCGCCAATCACGCCTTGATAGGCGAAACGCAGTCAGACGCGATGGGCACGAACCGCGACCAACGGCACGGCTGGCTGTCCAACTTGGTATCCGGCCGAGAGAAAGAGAGAGCGCAACGCTTTGCCAACAGTTCGGTGTGTTGAGGCGATAGATCGTGGACACAACAATAACGACCAATCTATCCAAGACACTTCAGGGAGCCTATCACTATTACCCAGGATGCGACACCTATGCTCGGCTACTCTTTCGTCCTTACAGGCGGTCTGAAGTCAATTCGATTCGAGATGCGAAGGGTCCTGAAGGGGAGCTGCCCGACCGCCAAATCGACAAGCCATCCAGGCGAGGCAGGTTTGCGGGTCGCCTCCCCCTGTTCCGTCGGCTAGCGTTGAGAAATCCCGTCCTTTTGTTACCCGGGCCTTGTGGTTCTGGTCACCAGCAAGAAATCGAACATGAGACGACCGCTCGATCTGAAAAGATACGAAGCATGAACTACATATGCAGAACACGGACCCAGGTGCTGGATGGACGGACGGGCAAGGCCGTCGCCACAAAACTGACCATGGGCAATCAACAAGTGAAATGATTAAGGCGGCAAGCGTTCCCGGCTCCCATACGGCCACTACGGATACGCTCCCGCGATCTTCGTCAAACGAGATGATGTCTACGTCGTTATCCTGATTCATGTGTGCCTTCGCTGCGGCGCGCCCCTCGTTCCCCTCCCCCTCCTTCACACCCTTAACCCCTTCACGCTCGCACACACACACACAAAAGGGGTAGTGGGGGTTTGCGCGGGTTTGGTCCTGAGTTCCGACTCCCAGGACCCAACGTGCTTGCTTCCTTTTTCCTCGCTCTGCACTTCTGAGATCTTGATGTTGTCTCTCACGTTCCGTCTCGTCCGGACGTGAAAATTTTTCAATCCTGGTTCTCCTATCACCCCTTGCGCTTGGCGGCACCAACGATGCGCTTGGGCGGTTTGCGGTTTGCTGTTTGCTGGTTTTTTTTGTTGTTGTCACAATCGTAACTTGCAGCGTACTGACTGATTTCTTGGTTGTCAGCCATTGACGTCGCTGCCTGGATATCGTTTGGATGGCATCGAGTCTGACTTGCATAACGAGATGCAGTTGGCATCATCCAATGGGAGATGTACAGAAGGAAGGAAGGGGGGAAAAGGAAAAGTGTGAGGCTGGTGCCAGCGCAACGCCACCATCCTTCCTTGCTCGGCTCGTCGGGTTGTCGTAGGCACGGCGCGGTGATATTTCACTTGTTATTTTATTCTATTCCATTCTATTTGACGGATATGCCTTCATGGAATCCATCTAGGTTCAAGCCCCCGGCGATGAGAAACCGGTACTTGGTCCGATGAACATAGTATCCCCCCGTCGTCCCAAGTCCTCATGGATTCAATTTTAACGAATATGTCGGGGTTCTAATATGAGTCCCATGTATTATAAGGCGGTACGTACCCGATGCTGTTTTGGCAGGCTCCAAGCGAGTTACACAACAACCTCTCTCTGTGGCTTCTGTGACTGGACCCATTCCTTCGATTGTAATATTCCATCATTACGGGTGTCGTTTCTTACCCTTGACCGCTGTAATTACCCACGCTTGGAGTCTCGAATTCTAAGGGGTGATGATCACCATTCCGATGGGAATGTCTCCAATGCCAAACATCCAAACGCCGTCCTCCATCCCACTCTGGTAATATCCGTTCTGGCCCTGCCATGCCCAATGCTTCGTCGGCTTCCCCTTTCGGCCTCTTCCTCTCTCCTTACCCCTGGCGCCGCTGCTGGGGAGCCTGTCTTTTCGTCACTTCAGAATCTCCCCTCCGAGTCTCCCCCTCCCCCTCCTCGACGTCTAATTCGAACTCTCGACCGCCGCGCCTTGCCCCTCCTCCTCCTACCATTCCTCTTCTGTTGCGCGTTCGCTTTGACCCAGGTTTCGCTGTCAGGTATTCGTTTGCGTGCTGCCGATGCTTGTCCTAGACATTGCCCACCCATCCGTTCGCTTGCTGGCACTTAGACCGTCACCGCCCCTCGCTCCCCCTGTCGATGCCGTGAACTGGCGCCTCCGGCGCCCTTGGACCGTAGGAAAAGACCCGGTACAAACCCGCCAGGACCCTTACCATATGCAAGGCGCGGTAGAGGGGCATGTCATCACCAGTCGAGCACCAACGATGCGGTGAGTCCTTGCAAATGCATCTTCACCTTGTCGTCCTTGAAGGACGAAATGTCGGGGTGGGGGCTCGAAATGGTGGGCAAACGGAGACCTCTAGGGTCAGAAGGCAAATATGGCAAGTACTGTCCTATCGGTGAGGGCCAACAGTCAACATGCGCTTCGCTTGCTAGGATCCGGAAAGCTTTCTCTCCCCTCGTCTTTCATGCCCTGCGATGCCGCCCACGAGCACGAGGAGCCAGCTTCATGCCGACGGTAGCGGGTAGATTGACGGCCCCCTTTTGGTCGGTTGACGGTCTCTAACCGCTTCTAGAAAAACGTTATGTTAGCGCAACCAAAAAATAGCTTATAATAACATTCTGACTAATCTAACTAATTAGCGCGTCGGATTTAGAAGTATTATAATAGTTATAAGAATTTAAAAAGACGTTAGATTTAAGCGATTTAAAGTAAAGTAGAGTTACTACTAGCGACTAGTTAATTAGAATCTTATTATATTACGTAATTATTTACAGCCTAAATTACTCTAATAGCTTTAGACTATACTATCTATATCTATATCTATATCTATACTGCTTAGTAAGGTACTACTATAGTAGAGGTAGTATAGGCTATAGTAGTATTACTAGTAGTAGTAGTATTATTAGCTGCTACTAGCGTAGTTACTACTCCCTCTAAGCTAGTATATTTATATAGTATTCTTACTCCTAGCGCGCTACTATAACCTACTATAACTCTTACTAGGCCTAAGTATTTTATATACTTTATAGCGTAATAATAATATTTTCTATAGTTATATAGAGGTTATTAATCTGCTACTACTACTATAGCTACTAAAGGTTTTATTAACAAGAGCTATAGGGGGCGTAGCTACTATAACTATAGCTCCTTTAGGTACTGCAGCTAGCCTGACTACTTATAGAGGTAGCAGCTTATAAGCTCTTAAAAGCCTTATATCTTTCTTAGTTAGAAGGGTTACGTTAGGTATTAGTAAGGGAAGAAGCCTCCTTATCGTTAGAGTTATAAGGTATATAGTATTACTATTAATAGCATAGTATAATATTTAGGTTAACTTCTGTAGTTAATTGCTAGATATAAATTAGGTTTAGCTAGAGAAATTAGTAGCGATTTGTTTATAGATAGGTATACGTATATCACTTTAGTTAAGTTACTAGTAAGGGTTAAGGTCTTCCTTTTTAAGAATCTAACTACTATTAGTAAGTTATAGCTATTATAAGAGGTTATAGTAGTAAGGTATCCCCTACTACTAAGTAAAAGAGCTAGTATAACTTAAAAGGCTTTACTACTTTATAAATATATTATTAGTAGCTACGTATTAACTATAAAAAAGCTTAAGGGTATAAAAAGAAACCTTATATATTAATAGCTATAGTAACTAGATATTACTAGTAGGTTAGTAGTAGTAATATTTCTTTCTATATTAGGTATTATAGTACGCTTACTTCTAATTAACTATCTTATATATCTTCTTATAAAGAGTATAGAGGTTAGTAAAGCAATAGGTAAGGTATAACTTTAGCTTATAGTATACGCCTTTAGTAGGTAATATAGTTTTTATACTATAGTTATAGAGGTCCTTTATTATATAGTTAGTAAATTCATCTAACTATAAGATATATATAGTCTAAAGATACTAAATTATTACTAGAAAAATTAGTAAAAGTTTAGTATAGATAGATATAACTTACTAGGCTGGTTAGTAAACTACTATTTAAGGGATTTCTATACCTTCTTAAAGATATTATAAGTTAATATGTAAATATAGGCTTACTACGTGTTAACTAGGCTGTTAGGGTTATATAAATACTTCTTTTTATTAGAGGTCTAGATATCCTCTAGTAGTAGTAGTAATAGCACCTCTTACTATTATAATAGTTATAGTTATAATAGTTATAGATAGGTAAGCTTACTAGTAAAAGCTACTACTACAGCCTTATTACCCTTAAGAGCCTATAGGCCTTCCTACTTCTTCTTAGTATTTAAAATAACGTTTTTAAGTATATACTATATATAAAGTTATTAATAGGCTTATAGGAATACCTCCTTAGTAGCGCGCTTTAGACTAGCGTTAAAATCTATAATTATTACGCTAAGGTTAGGGGTATTACTTATAACTAATAGCTACTATAGCTAAAGGAGCACCTAGGTATAAAAATTAGTTATTTTAGTAGAAATAAGGTAGAAGTAGGCGTTATATATAGTATTAATAGTAGTAAGGCTAACAATTTAGAAGAGTAGTATCTAGAAGCAGTTTACCTATTAATATATAAGTAAGAAAAATAACTAGGATTAACTATAGTAATTTATATACTTTATAGGTGTTATCTATTATAAGTAACTCTAGATACTACTTTAGTATCTCTAAGTAGGGCGTATATATCTAAAAAATACTAATAACCTTCCTATTATTACTATAGTAAATAGTATAGAAAGGTATATCTTTACGCTCTTATAGTTACTAAATAAACAGCTAGGTTAACAATAATAAGCTAAACTTACTTTTATAAAGCTTATATTAGAGGTTATATACCTATTAGTTATTAATAACTACCTTTTTTATACTTACTAGCTAGGCTGTAATCTACTATAAGGTTATATTATTATTAGTAAAGAGCTCCTTAACGCGTTAGGTAATTAACTTCTACTAGCAGCCTTTAGCTGTAGCGTTAAAAGCTGCCTCCTTTTTACTTAGCTTTATAAAGGTATAGACTAAGCTAATCTGACTTTAGGCGGTAGGCTTATAGTTATAAAGATTCCTACTGTTAAAAACCTCCTATATTTAGGTGTTAGTTACTATAATACGTTAAATCTTACTTATAAAGCGGTAGTTATACTGCTTTATTAATATTTTTTATTACGTTATAGTAACTGAATGGCTGCTAGCCTAGTTATAACAAATATCTACTTAGTTACTATAGTTAGATATCCTTACTTTACGTAGGGTAATACCTTCTTTATAATAATAAAGTTGTACGTGTAGCTAGTACTTTTTAAAGGTTAGTACTTTAATTACAGCTATCGTTAGCGTTAATTAATTGTGGTGGACTTATAGCAAAAAGGGGTGTTTTTGTATAGGTTACAGACTGCTGTAGTGGTAGGGGGCTGGGGGGCTGAGTGGTGGCGGTGGTGGCGGGCTGCCGGATACGGTTAGAGACCGTCAACCGACCAAAGTATGGCCGTCAATCTACCCGCTACCATGCCGACATGCTCCGGTGCCACGTCTCTCTCCGCGATGCCGACATCCTCCACCTGATCCGCAGACTCGTTGTCAGCCGCTAACTCGATGGACCGGGAATGTAAGCGAGCTCACCGATATGAATTCTGATCATCATCCTAGCCGCCCATCGATGTGCATTCAACCCGATGCCGTACATCCTCCACCTTGATAACTCACCTCTTTTCGAATCCTATACTGCAGTGCCCGCCCAGCGAGCCTGGCCACGATTGAGAGTACCCGCCTAGGGAAGCTAGAAAAAATGAACCCCAGTCCGGCACTCCCTTCTTCGACCGCGATGTTGGCTTTCTGGTGGGCTGGACTCCGTGCAGGCCCGAGAGACCGGCTTGACCCAAGTCGGGACCCCGCCATTGACTTGCCAATCCATACGAACTCCGGAAAACGACCCAGAACAAGAATCGGTCAGGACAACGACAGGAAGGTAGGAGGGGAACAGATTGCCAGGATGCAGTACAATCCGGGCTTTCGGTGCTCTTCAAAGATTGGGTCATCGTCGTAGTCATTCCTGTGGGTTGGCGATTGGGTTTCCGACGACAAGTCACGATGCAGTCGTGGTCTGGACCCCTCCGTCTCGCGCCCCTCCAAGGCGGCTCTGCTGCACAGGTAAGCAACCCATCAATGGCCGTCACACAGCAATGCGTTCAACATAATCCCAATACACCGTTCCTCCCTCCTGCTCCTGGGACCTGACAAGGACAACGGGACAAAGGGGTAAGGGGGAAATGTAGTAGTAGACAGCAGAGGACGCAAAGTCACCCTTCGGAAACCCTTCAGTACTATGTACCTATAGCGGGGCAGGCCAGCCACCGCTTTTGAGGTACCTCCACGTCCGGACACGGAGCAGGGCCACCTCGCCCGCGGCACGGTTCCGGTTAACCGGTTCCCCGTTGGTAGCGTCTGTTTGCGCTTCGCTCACTGGGATGGCTGCTGGAACCGATGTGGTGGAGACTGGTGGGCTGGTCTAATTAATGGCTTAGGTATGTTCCAGGGTGCTTCAGATTTTCCAGACACTGGCAAGACCGGGCCCCCCCCCCCCCCCCCCCCGTCAGTTGCTGGTCCCGCGCGCCCCTCGGGCACTTTACCCTGTCCCCGTCTCTTGCCGTGAAAACGACGGTATCCCGCAACGGAGTGGCAGTTGCCATGGGCAATCGTGGGTAACGACTTGATAAATTGACAATGCCAATCTGGGAGGCGGCGGGAGTGGGTAGGCGAGATATGCAGGTTCTGACCGCCAATACCGCGCCATGTGTGCTTTCGACAGAACAAGTCGAGGACCGAGAGCTGGCTGGCGAGCAAGCCCTCACTTGGTCGACCTCGTTTGGATCAGGCGTCCTCACGCAGCACTTCACGGACAATTCGTACAGTGACTGTTACTAGCAAGCTGACCAGCAACCTGAGCGGGAGGCTGAAGGCGATTGACGGCCGACCCCTGACGATCACCGAATCGGCTGTACTAGGCATATAGCCGTGATTGTTCTTTTAAACGGAAACCTTGTATCGTACAAATCCTATCTATCCTGTGCGCTGAGGCGAGTTCGGCGTCTGTTTCTCTTGCAAGTCCATAAAATCCCCCAAAGTTTTGTTTGGCACCATACTCATCCGAGCTGCAACTGATCTCGATCTGTCAGTCTCCCACTCACCGCACCTACTTGTCCATACATCACTCATCGCGCTGGAGAAGGCATTGCATCTCCCCGAGCGGCGACATTTACACAGAGGAACAACACGACCCCTGTTTTCAGACAGCTGGAAGCCCGTGGCCTATGCTCGAACCCGTGGAGATGTACGCATTTCGTTTCTCGGTTTCGCAGCGTCTCCTCGGAACGGTTTGATATCCGTTCCAGACGCAGCAGCAGTGTGTATGGCAGGGTCCAATTCGGTCGACGATTGGAATGCCCAAAAAGGCCTCCCTCACTATGGCACGGAGCTCGTCCACTACGACGTGAACCAAGGGCGCCAAGAACCTTTGAAAAGATTCGAGCCACGCCAAGCAAAGGGAAAGAAAATGAAACAAATCGCATCTAGTTGCAGGCCAATCTGCCGTTCTGATATGCCAGGGCTGTCTCGGATGACCATCAGGCTGATCGAACCAACAACAACCTACCGTGGATCAACTGTCAAGACGGAGGTCGTATGGCGGAGGGTGCCGCGCCCGGTTATACTCCGATGCAACTGGTATTTAGTTCGTTCCTCGGTCTTATGACTCCTTCGGACAACTCATGGCATGCGAACTCCAAAGTGCAGGACAATATCCAAGGCAGAGTCGTAGATGGCATCTGACTGATGTACCGAATGAAGACGGACCAGTCAGCAGAAGCTGCAACGACATAATCTACGCCAGATTGGGGGGCGGATGATGGTCCAGCCGTTGGAGAAGCGTATGGAGGTCAAACCATGGCCACCTCATTTCAGACGGGGAAAAGGAACACAGCGGCATCAGCCACCAGAGTCGGGAAACGCAGTCACAACCGAGGCTGTCGACTTTTCATGGCGGATTGGCTTCTGCGAGTCGGGCTCAATCGTCTCTTGCACACCGAAAAGAGTATTATTTACGCCTCTGCTTAAGCACAAGTTCGGTCGAGTAAGCTACCTGTTATGTCTGGTCCCTGGGTCAATCGAAGACCTGCCGGAGAGCATCGGAACTTGGTCAGATATCCGAGAGCGCGCGATTGGTCCTTTTCAAGAAGCCATGATGTTGTTCCTCGGAGCCTGCACAGTGCGTAGGCAACTCTAAAATCAAGAGGGCGGGGAGGTACTGGAACAGGAAGCAAAAAAGATTGTGTGAGAGGATTCACCTGTGCTTACCTAGGTAAGTACCCTAGAGTCCGTGTGTTGACACAGTGTGATATGTCGGATCTTGAAAGGAAAATGTTCCGTATAAGGTAGGTACTCTGGACATTGGGTCTTTTAGTTTGGGTCGGGATCCACATCGGTGTGAGATGGCCCCTGCACCTGCACGAGACTGCTTCACAGTGTCGAATTCTCTGGTTGTCACATATGCCCCCTTTTGGGTACGTGGAATCAGCTTCTTGTCTTGGATGCCTACTGGAAGTGATGAAAGCAATGCAATCTGGGTAAATAGATAAATACGCTTTTGAACCGCAAGATTGCCATATTGGTCTGCTTGTTACGGATAGTTCTGTTGAGGTTGTGGCGGCGGTAGGGCTTGATCAGAGGTGACAAAGGAGAGAAGGACAGCGACAACCCTCATATACCTACCTGTATAATGACAATGACAATGACACTCAAGCCCGACCTGTCGGACAGTGTCAGGTTGAGAGAAATCCATCCGGCCTCGACCTTTGCAGTGTTTGGCAGACCATCAGGTGAGTCGTGAGCCACACACGCACACAGTGAGGTTACCCCAGTCGGTAATGTTAATTTACCTTTAGGCAGGTTCCTCGCCTTAATCATCTGCACTTCTCACTTTCCAGTTGCGTTTCCTCGGGGAAAGGGGTGGGGGCGCCTCGCCTGGCCAATGGGAGTTTAGTCAGAGTGCCAAAAGAGATCCGCTACAACGAGACGGGCAGGCAGGGCCCTTGGAGATTGACCCGGGAGGGAGGGAAGGACGAGAGGGGAGGGACGAATCTGCTGGGTGTGTCCCACTGTGCAGGATTGATGTACGGCCCGTCATCTTTTCCTTTAGTGCACCACACGAGTCCGAGCCCTCGATCTCTTCTGTTAAGCCTGCGCAGTAGAGTTACCACAGACCCTCGAAAACCGCAAGGTATGGCCCATACCAGAGCCTGATCCCTCGAGGTACCCATGCCGCCGTTGCTATCAATCCACGATAGTTGCCTAAGCAGACTCGGCACCTCCAGTCCAAGGCCACACCACAGGCCACCACTCTGCTCCGGCACTGCACCACACAAGGGGCCTCGACCACAAGAGCCACCGCGGCCGCGAGACGACAATAGACACCAACGATAGAATACGCACCCGACAGCCAAGAGTAATTTTGTACTTGTTCGGCGATTGAGCGGCGCACATAGGGCCTCGGTCGACACAGGATCACCCAGGGGAAAGGGAGGAAAAGGAAAAGAGGAAGGAAGGAAGGAACAGAGAGGAAGAGGCATTTACAGAGACCGTCTGATACGCTCGCCCAGAGATCGCCTAGGCGACATTGGTCCTTCGGGGGGACTTTCCCTCATCAGGCGATCCTCCTCTTCAACCCCCTCCTGTCCCGTACCCGCTGCTCAGCGCACACGACGCGAGCAAAATACCTAGCGAATCGTCGCTTCGCCCTCAACACGACTCTCTCTACCCGCCGGCCAACTTCTCTCTCATCCCACCAGTAAGCGTCTTTCGTCGTGAACCACTCGCTCGAATTCTTCAACGCAACAGCGACAGCACAGCGACGGCGACGGCGACAATCACCAACGTCAGCACCAGCGTCAGCCTGGGCGCCAAAGAGCCACCTCCGCCCGCGCCTGCTGCCAGACCAGACGAACGTCGCCCCCGCAACTTGGAAGCCCACCGCCCCCTGCTCCAAACCTGCGACTCCTTGATTGTGGGTTTCCGCAACCTCAACAACTCGTCGCCCCGACCCCGACCCGACAACGCAGCTCTCTGGTATCCTCTCCCCGGACCTCCCACGATTGACGATCCCTTCCCTTGACGCCGGGCGAGCTTGAAGCAACAAGAAGAGCAGAACACGTGCCCGGATCATGACTTGACCCCTTTTCCCTCCTCGGGTTATCAGCGCGACCATCTCACCATGCTGATGACACAGACCGCAGTGCCGGCACTAGTTCAGGGTCAGAAAAACAACTACAATCCACGTAACAAGCCCTCGCGCGAAAACCTCAATCCCGAACACAACAACCAGTACTACCATTCCCAACCGGCGTTGGACCAATCCAGCGTCGGCCACGCCTACTCACCCTACTCCCAAGCCATCACCTCCTCCTCGTCCGTGATGAACGGCATTGCGGGGACCGCCCCGCCAGGCACGATGTATGTCCGAGCTCTGTACGACTACGAGGCCGACGACCGCACGAGTCTTAGTTTTCACGAAGGCGATGTCATCCAAGTTATCACACAGCTCGAATCTGGCTGGTGGGATGGCGTTATTAATGGTGTGCGCGGCTGGTTTCCAAGCAACTACTGCCAGATTGTGGCCAGTACCGACGAGATACCCGATCAGGATCAGAACGGCGAACTCGACCATGTTGACGACGAGGAAGATAACCAAGATGTCTACGACGAGCAGCTGGAGGACGAGGACGAGTCGGAACTGGACGACGCCAACGGTCTGCCGCTCGAGGGCACAGATTTAGGCGACAAATCGAGGGCTGATTTCTGGATCCCGCAAGCGACCCCCGATGGTCGTCTCTTCTACTATAACATGATGACGGGTGACCGGAGCATGGAGCTGCCCTTGGAATCTCCCAGTTCGACAAACGAGACGGGGCCACGCAACAGGATGAACGTGAACGTCCCGGAGAAGACGCGCCCCCCTCCAGAGATGATGGCGAGGGGTTTGACACAAGACGAGGACGAAGATTCCGAAGCAAATTCCGCCTCCGAGCTGGAGGGAGAGTCGCTGATGCTGGCCTCCCGCGGATCTCTGGTAAGACTGACATGCCGTAAACCTGATGTTTCCCCGAAACGGGTTTGTGCTGACCGATGCATGACTATGGCAGCCTCGCAATCGTCGCTCTCGCAGCGAAATGCTCTCGCCCTCTACCTCAATGGACTCCATAAGTGGTACTGCGCAGATTTCCAGAGGCAAGAATGAGGCCTACCTGAACCCGAACCCGGCGCCCAGCGCGGCGCCCATGATTGCATCAGCCACTTCGTTCACCAGCACGTCGTACAATACGCCGCCAACCAGCACCGTGCCTCGGTCTTTCTTTGATGATGGCTCCGCGCCGCCTTTGACATGGACGCGCCTGGTTTCCAACATGCGGCGGGCTGTGGATCGCTATCGCGATGCCATTACCAGCAACAACCGCTCTGAATATGTCGCACGCGCCGAGGATATTTCGGACCACCTCCGGTTACTTCTGGCTGCTGGGTCCGGCACAACCGACAATCATTCTGGCCAGCCCTCCATCATTTCTACGAACAAAGCTCTCTACCCTCACTTCAGGGACATGATGTCAAAATTTTCCAAACTTGTGATTTCGTCTCACATCGCTGCCGCAGACTGGCCCAACGCCGAATCCGTACAAAAGTGTCTCCAGGAAGCTGACGGTGTGCTGCTCGGAGTTTTCAGCTACGTCGAGATCGCTCGGCAACAGCGGGGGGAGGAGATCCCCCGACTTTTCCCCGGGTTCGTTATAGGCAGTTCCACAGGAGGCAGTTGGCAGAACAATGCCCTCGGATCTCGCGACCCTATTACTGCGAACTTTTTGGAAGACGAGGAGGGCGTCGTCGAGCCCACGGCCATGCTAGACGGGAAATTGCTCGAGAGGTTGGATGAGCTCAAGCGGATGCTTGTATTCAGCATAAGAGAACTGGACAAGAACTTGGTTGTGGCGGACAAGATCATCACGCCTTTCAGGCACGAAATCATTGGCAACAATGTCTGCTCGGCAGGGGGTAAGGTTCTCGAAACGTTCAAGCCATGGTATGCTCTCATCGAGTCCATCGACCTCTCGTCGCTCGGAAACAGCTTCCAAACGCCTCAGCTCGCGGATTTTGCCGCCAATAAGCAGAGTCTGTACGACAACATCTCAGACCTCGTGGTAGGATGCCAGGCTGTGGCTGGACCTTTGGCTGACGAATGGGCCGAGGTGCGAGGCGAAGCTCTGGAGAACCGTCTCGAGTACGTCCGGCAGTGCGCCAAGGCGCTCGAGATGAACTCATCACACATTGGTTTCTCGTTGCAACTATTGTCCGAACAGGTGCAAATTAACATGCAGCAGCATGTCGATTCTAGGCATAGGGACGACGCCATGCAACGCGACCAGGTCCGCAGGGGAGATACCATGCCGTATGACCGACCCCATCAGCGTACTGAGTCACGGACGACTCCCACGGCGGTTCGACCTCCTATGATCACCTCGCAATCATTTACCGAAGGAGACAACACTGGAAACTTCCGAGGGGGCGATTACTCAAAAGTTAAGAAGATTTTGGGTGACGATCCCAACTCTCAGAGCAACATTCCCCCAGTTGATGAGACGCCGGAGTTCCTCAAGTTGGATCACGAGCCAGACCTGGCATGGGATAGCAAGCTTACGCCGCCCATCGTCAAAGGTGGCACGTTGGAGGCTCTCGTGGAGCAGCTGACGCGCCACGACAAGCTGGATTCCAACTTTAACAACACGTTCCTTCTTACTTACAGGTCTTTTACGACAGCCCAAGATTTGTTCAAGCTTCTCGTCAACCGCTTCGGTATTCAGCCCCCCGAGGGGTTATCTCAACAAGATTTCGAAGCATGGCGGGATAGGAAACAGAAGCTCATTCGCTTCCGCGTCGTTAACATTTTGAAGAGTTGGTTCGACAACTTCTGGATGGAAGAGCACAACGAGGAGTCGAAACAACTCATTCGGGACGTTTACACCTTTGCGCGGGACACCGTCAAGTCTACAGAAACACCCGGTTCTGCGCCCCTCATGTCAGTCCTGGATCAAAGGCTGAGTGGCCAGCAGGCCGGAGCCCGCCGCATGGTTCAGACCCTCAATCAAAACACGCCGTCGCCCATTATGCCCAAGAATATGAAGAAGCTCAAGTTCTTGGATATCGATGTCACGGAGTTTGCTCGTCAGCTCACAATCATCGAGTCTCGGTTATACGGCAAGATCAAACCAACCGAATGTCTTAACAAGACATGGCAGAAGAAGGTCGCCGACGGAGAACCTGAACCAGCACCGAACGTCAAAGCGCTCATTTTGCACTCCAACCAGATGACGAACTGGGTCGCGGAGATGATCTTGGCGCAAATGGATGTGAAGAAGCGCGTCATCGTCATCAAGCACTTTGTCGCCGTCGCAGATGTAAGCAGCACCCGAGAGCTGCCACGGTGGCCCGAACCTCGCACTGACAGCTCACAGAAATGCCGGAGTCTCAACAACTTTTCCACCCTTACCTCAATCATCTCAGCTCTAGGCACCGCGCCCATTGCCCGTCTGAAGAGAACTTGGGACCAAGTACCGCAACGGACGCAGGCCGTCTTAGAAACCATGCGGAAGCTCATGGCTAGCACGAAGAACTTTGGCGAGTACAGAGAGGCCCTGCATGTGGCGAACCCGCCGTGCATCCCTTTCTTCGGTGCGTACCCCTTTCTCCCCATTTGATTTTCATGAGAGGAAGGGCCAGAACGGTGCTGGCTGACACAGCCCTCTAGGTGTTTACCTCACCGACTTGACCTTCATCGAAGACGGAATTCCGTCCATCATCAAGAAGACCAATCTTATCAACTTTGCCAAGCGAGCGAAGACAGCCGAAGTAATCCGTGATATCCAACAGTATCAGGCCGTCGGGTACTCTTTGCAACCAGTCCCGGAGCTACAGGACTACATAATAAGCAATATGCAGGCCGCAGGAGACGTGCATGAGATGTACGACAAGAGCTTGCAAGTGGAGCCACGCGAGCGAGAAGATGAAAAGATCGTGAGGTACGTAGCATTGAGAGATCAACCCGGAGCATTGGGGGCAGTTTCGTTTTGGGGTTAGAGACCGTCGCATGGTTTACCCGCACATACATGAGCCGTCCGTGGTTCATTTTGTCGGAGGGGGGCGCCCTCTCCTGCGCCCTCGGAATGCCCCTTTGTTGTTTATTTGTGGCAAACCATCTGCATGAAACTGGGGATGTTGGCTTACTCTTATTTGATTGTGATGCAGGGTTCTTGCCGAATCTGGCTTCCTATGATCGGCCACTGCTGCAATGGAAAGGGACACATCTGCACCTCGTCCATGCAGGCAACACAGTGTCGGTGGGCTGGCTATTGCTGCCGGTGGGCGTCCCGCGCGGAACCACTATGGCACACGCAAAATGCACAATACCACCAGGCCATGCTCTCCGAGCCGGCCCGCCAGGATGGCGACGGCCTAGCTGATATATCAACTGTCTGTCCGGTGCTTGCTGCCGCAGGGGTTGTGGCCTACTTGGGCCTCGTGGTCACGGAGGAACGATGTTGATGCGGGATACCAGCCAGTGAATGGCTTGACACGCTAAACATCGAAGGAGATTACTCCGCCGCATGGATGGAGAAGGAGAACTGGCGGGCAGGCATTATATCAGGAGATGATATACATCGATTGATCACGAAACAGGCAAGTATGGCTCACGAGCCGTGGACTCGGGCTATTATAGCGTGCCCTTGCAATGGCGGGGTGGATGTTGTATATTCAGGACCCAGCTCGGTAATGCATATCCCGACCAGGCGCGGAAGGCCGATGACGGGGAATGGAGGGGGCTGACGAGATGGGCGGATAAACAGCAAACCAAAACACAAAAAAAGGATGTACGAAGTGAAATGAAATCTTGGTGTAAAACGGGGTTTTATTTTATATATTTTATTCACTCGTCTGGGACAAAGTCATGCGGGAAGAGGACATGTTGGAAAACGGGCGGGGACGACTGTTGTCTTGGTCAGCCCTCAATAACCGTCAAAGTCTTTTACTTTCACCATTCGCCCGCTCTGAGTCGCACCGATGCTTCTCCAACATCAGCGAACTCAAGGTTATTTATTTATTTGCTTCAAATATGCCATTCGTGGCTCAGAAAAATGGACTCGTCGACATACTACCCTGTGCCTGCGTGGTGTGGTGTTTTCTCATTTTCTCACGAGTAAGAACTGTAGCTAGCGCGAGTTATTCCCCCCCGATCTCTCTTCTTCTTCTTCTTCTTCTTCTTCTTCGACACAGACACAGACACAGGGAGGGACAAGTACCCGGTCTATCCTGTTCCGCTACAAAGTCCGACGGCACGTCTCGACAAATAGAGACTGCCCAAGATGAACAAGATGAACAAAAGATACTGACAAGTTCGAGCATTGGAAGCGCCAGTCAGTGAGCGGCCCGTCGGAGCAACACGCATGTCCCACCGAGGCCATAACGGGGGCCGGTGCCAGTTGCACGAGTGACTGTTTGTTGTCTTGCGTTCGGGGCGGCACGGCCATCCCTTGTTGGCGCCAAAATGCAGAGAGGTGTGACCGTGTGGCCATGTGTGGCGGAGCTAGAAGATGAGAGAAGGGTCGGGATACGGGCCGTCGAGAGTAGGTTCCGGCCAAGTTTCCCAGGCAAGCTCAAGTGTGGGAGAGGTGGAGGAGGGCGACCAATCGTCCCAGCCCCCAGAATATCTGGGGACACGAGAGTGCGCACGTGAGATATTGTAGAGGGTGACTACGGCTGACACGATTACCTACGTACACCTCTCAAAAACCTGCATCCCCAATGATTCACACGAAAGTCTCGGGTAATATGTGACCTAGCTAGTATTAAGTTTACAATCATGGCTATCAATCATAAAGATACGGCCGTCATGGAGCTATGTCGCGGCGCTAGCACTGGGGTTGCTGTTGATATAACATGGAAACTTCCAAAGAAGGACTGTCCTTGAGACTGGCTCGGCCTCCTAGTGGCGGTGGAGCTTGGCCTTGATTTTGTCCTTGAGGCTCTCCTTCTCTTTCTCGGTACCCGCGTGGGGGCTGTGGGTACGGACTTCGCTAGTCTTGTCGCTGGTCTTATCGCTGGTCTTGTCGCTGCTAGACTTGACGGCAGCCTTGGCGGCGGCGTGGGCAGGGTCCTTCTCGTCTAGGAGGCCTATGATGGGATGTGTTGGTTTGGTTTAAAGGTATCAACGTGGGAAACACTTACGGTCTGCCTCGCGGCCGGCGCCAGGCTTGGTTGCATCAAAGTCACCACCATCAACAGCCAGGCCAGTGGTCTTGATGTACTTCTCGCCCGTGCCCTCGCCCTGGCTGGTTGCTTTGGGGTCGTTTTCGGTTTTGTCCTCGACACCTGATGTTGAGTCGTCCTTGATCAGACCGCCCTTGGCTGAGTCCTTGACATTGCCGGCGTCACCTCCGCGTTCTTTGGCAACAATCTCCAAGGACCTCGGACCCGGGCCGTCGAGCTTGTCACCTCCGTCAATGGGGGCGGAAGCTTTGTTGTTGACGTCTTGGCCCTCGGGTGCAGGGTCGGTGGCCGGGTCAGCAGGGTGGCGTGTATCGGTCTTTCCAGCGGCGCTATCGGCCGGGGGCACATCGCCAGGAGAAGTCTTGTTCAACTCGGGCTTGCCGATGTCTCTGTTCTCGGAGGAGTTCCCTGTAGTAGACGACTTGTGGGGCGTGACAACTTCGGTAGCACGAGACCTGTCCGGCAGGGTGCTCTCCGTAGGAGGGTTCGACTTGTGCCTTGATGAATCGTCTGTTGGAGAGCTTCTAGTTGGCTCGGTGGAGGCAGTGTTTGTGCTGGGGATAGAAGTCGTGGTAAGGCCCGTAGTTGTGGTGGGCTCAGAGGTCACCGCTGATCCAGTCGTGCTAGAGGCGGTGTTGGCGTCTGCTATGTTGGCCTTCTTCTCCTTAGCCAGGGGGTCCTCTGCACTCGGTGTCAGCAACCTCACTTGGGAGCGGTGGATATCTCGCAAGCTGCAACCCTTTCGCTTTCACATACCAATGTTGCCAGCATCATACGGTTCGCCCTGGTTGGTGTTTCCCTTAACACCGGAAATAGGCTCCTGATTGGCCTCGTTCGTACCCCAAATGGCCTTGCTAGCCGCGTTCGTGATGCTATTAATGGTCTCCATGTCGGTCGCGATTCGTCAGATACAATGTCCTACGTGGCTTGGTGTTCTACCGTGTTGACTGTCTGGGAGGCTGTTTGCGTTAAATTATTTGGATCTAGGACAGATGATCGTGGTATCGGGTTGTTGGGTCTAAGTGGGAAACGGAAATCCTATAATGGCGGGGTGGGGATGCCAAAGAGTATTCTTATAGCAAGCGTACTAAGTCTTGAACAAGTCTGACGTCTTCAGGACCTCGACTTTTCCGTCTGCCTTCTTCCAAGAGAGCGTACCCGAACGGCACAGCATGGTGGGTATGGAACCGGATGACAACTTGCGGCAGGAGGCTTCCCCTCGTTTGGGTAAGCGAGGACGTGGACCAGTTACCTTGGCATTTGCTTTCTACCGGAACGGGTACGACGGCTCGAGGGAGTGAAAGAGATATCTTGGCCCCCATTGTTCAGCTTGCCTCATCTTGCCGGACTCGCTAGGGGCACACGTATGGCTGGTAGCCAATGGATCGTATGAGTGACGAGAGAGGGAGGATCCAGGCCCCCTGTGTTCGCTCGTACGCAATAGTCGAGGGAAGGGTGGCTTGGGCAAAGCTAAAGCAAGGCAGAAGGAGCAATCGCGAGCAGGTAGTTGGTAGGGGGGCAGAAGCAAAGCTTGCCTGTCTCCCCTGTTGCATTGGTGGCTGGCCATCCAGCGCAGAGAGCCAGTGTAGATGAGATCACGTCAAAACTGGCGCAAACGGGACGAGCTGCGGTGGCTTTGATGTGGCACATTGAAAGCAAAGTCAGCCAACGAGCGGACTGATGCTCGCGACTTGGTTCGCACAATTCGTCATATTGTCCAACAACCCGCCAAGAAACCCTGCAGCAGCGCAGAAGTGCATGAGTGGGATCGTTCGATCGGCAGCTGCAAAAGTGGGCTAGTCTTGGGGCGGGGGAGGACTATGACGTTGAGCGTGGATAAGGGTGCTTCGACGGAACAGGCCGGCTGCGAGGGAGAGAGAGAGAGGAAAGAGGGGTAGGTTGGACAGCTCAAAAGCTGCTACCGAGTACTGATCACGTCACCGGTCTCATCCGTCGTTCATCGGAAGTTGCCTTCGTGGTCTTGACCTTTTCTGGCGCAATTTGTCGGTAGAGCAGAGAGGATCCAGAGGCAGGCCGCCGCTGCCTTGCAGTTGACTTCTACATGTCAGCAAATTGACACAAGTATGAGCAAATGAGCTGACTGGCTCTAAAGGTTTAGATTCAATGACAGCATTGCGCATAACATACCGTGTAATGTAATGCTGAATCCGCAGGTTGTCCTGTGCTTCATGGAGCTTGGCTTTTATACTTGTTCCTGGAAAGGCTTACGATCTCATCCTTGAAACCATGCTCGTACCTACCGGTAGTGCCATCCTGCAGCGACGCTATTAGCGTCTGGCTCCTCTCCTCCGCTGCAAGCCAAGTCGGGAAGCTGGTAGCGAAAAGCCAAGATGAAGATTGTCCGAAAGACGTTGAACTACCCCTTTCCCCTTTGACTGTCGTTCGTTTGGCTGTTTATTTGAGGATAAGTAGGGAGACTTAACTTCCCGCCAAGCGTGTGGAGGTTCCACCCATCGAGACGGTTGGATTCACAGCACCGGTCCGGACAGCGTCACTCTCGGCCGCCAGTCCCGAAGCCAGGCAAACCTACATCATAGCGCCACCGGATCTCTCATCATGTGCGCGGCTTACCTACATAGTACCTATCTACTCACTTCCATACCTGTCTACACGTGCTTCGGTAGTGGGGCTAGCTTTACGGTACCTATTTGGGCGGATGTGGACCTGCCATCGCTCTGGAATGCCCCTCGTGCAGCCACTTGCTAATACTGTTGGTCTGACAACTTTGGGCTCTAACTTGCTGAGACGGGTGAGGTAACCCGAAGTCGGTCACGCTGACACTTCGCCGCCCAGCGGCCTGGGACATACACGTCTATCACTAGCGCTTCTAGAAGCGACCGTGTTTGTGAGATTATTATCTTGCCATGTCGGCAACTTTGATGACAGCTGTCTTGCAATTTTGAACATCTCGGTTTATGGAATCGAAACGCGGTGCTTCAACCTTGCTGTTGTGCGTGGTGACTCCCCACGTATTCTGGGCTGCGGCATACCGATATCAACCATTGAGATAGTGATGCTGCTGCCGTCTGCTCTCCCCGTTTTCTTTCTGCTGGCCCAAGCCGCAGTTTTCTTCGAGAGGTTCTCGGAACCCCATGAACGGCCCAAGGGCCAGCAGGTCCTTTCCCCTCCAGAAAAAGGCACGTTTGCGAACAACGAGAAAGGAATACGCCAGTGATCTAATGAGGTTTCTCGCAGTGCTCACGCCGGGCCCGTCTCGAGATGTGTATACCAACGGTAAGCAACACCTACAACGTGCAGTAGGGTTCGTTGCTTTTGGCGACTCTTATAGTGCTGGCATCGGCACGGGCGTTGACGGGGTTGAAGACGACTGTCGACTCGGCTCCCACGCACACCCGGTCCTAATCTTCACCGACCTCGCCGAAAGCCAGGGAGCGAGCGCGACAACCTTCCAGTTCCTGTCTTGTACCGGTTCGACCACTGGCAATGTCCTATCTGGCGGTGAGCGCAGTCAGATCGATAGCTTCAACGCATCCATCAATGCCGACTTCGCCATTCTCTCTATCGGGGGCAACGACCTTGGTTTCTTCCGCGTCATGAACGCTTGTATCTTCCGTTTCTACAGTTTCTACTCCGGAACATGTGAGACGGCTCTGCAGTATGTGGCCGATCAGATCGAGAGTTCCGAGTTTGAGCACCGATTGGCGATGGTCATCATGGAGATCCTGGACAAGATCCAGTGGGAAAAGCGACCGTGGTTTGTCATTACTGTCACCGGCTATGCTCGATTCTTCAGCGTTGAGACTGATGAATGCGACAACTGCACCCTTGGTGTCTGGTGGCAAGGGCCGAAGCTCAAGAGGGAAGTTCGCCAGCGGATGAACGACATGGTGGTGGCAGTCAATGACAAGCTGAAGCGATCCATTGACGCCGTCAATTCGAGGTACACGACCCCAAAGGTATTGTTCGTCGATTATGACGCCCGGTTCGAAGGGCACCGCTTCTGCGAACCCAACGTAACGGAACCCGCGTACAACAGGACCGAGACTTGGTTTTTCCTCGTCGGAGGCAAAGACAACAACCCGAACGTGACGGACCCGACACCAGCCCCTAATAGCACGAGAAACAATGTTGACGCTGGGCGCGGCCTCACTTTGTCGCCGCTATCTCCGCTCGTCGATCCGAACACCTGTTTGGACTCGGCTGAGAGATCAGGAGACTGGGGCTTGCTGGCCCTGTGTTACATGGCCAAGGCGAAGCGAGACGATCCGTCGCTGCGGTTTGCTCGTGAGGATGTCATGATCCAGGATTCTATGTGGTATGTCCCAACATACTACGGGAAAACTTTTCACCCGGTAAGCTTTCTCTTCTTGGTGATTGACGTCTAGTCTCTGAAGCCTTTCGTTGACCACTTTGCAGAGGAGTCTCGGCCACGAGGCCATCAGAGACGAAGTTTACAGGGTCTGGTCCGGTCTGGATACGGCTGCGTAGCTCGTGCCTGCAAGCAGCCGCTCACGAACAGCCGCTTGTGCGATGCGCGTAACCGGCAGATCAACTTTGGCACCCGGAATGTCCGACATGCGCGTACATGTCGCGTTCTTTCAACGGTGCACCAAACAAAACCTGGTTCGGGGCCCAAGTTGTATGCATTGCGGTGCACAGTCAATCATTACTATCATCTTGTCGTAATTGTGCTCTCGGTGGGATTCGTCCCTCGTTCTTCGTTGGACAGGAGCACTGGAGGTCCAGCGCCATGTCTCCCTCACCGATCGCGAGTCGGGGAGACTTGGGGTTTTAGATCGCGAGTTACACCGGGGATCCGTTCACATGCTCTGGATCACCGGGGCTCGTTTCTTGCAGGGGAAGGTAGCACCGGGGTCCTTCGGGCGGGTGGTGCACTCATTTGGCGGGGTCGCCCCCTTGGCTCGGAGAATCTCTCGGAAGGACCGTCTTCGAACTTCTTCTGTATGTGCCAGCTCTTTACAGATGAACAGACTGATCAACCTCAATAAGTTGCAATGGGCTCTGAAGAGTTATGGCCTGCCATGAATTTACGGATACGCTCCGCTAGCTACAATGCCAGCTGCAGAGGAAAACAGTACTGGGATCGTGGGGTGTGATTTCGCTTCAGGCGTTGTCTATTTTGTCCCCTGCCCCTGTCTCAACGAGGTGCCCTGCACGCCGATCTCTGCCTCTTTTTCACATTTCTTGCGGGCTGTGAGCATCGGTGAGTTGTCATATCTGGGCATCCATCGGGGTTAGCTCAGACTTGAGAGGGCTCTTTGGCATTGTGACTCCGATCAACAGCCTGGTGTGACAAGGAGCAAAACCGGGAGAAGGACCTGTCCGAATGGAATAGTGTTGAGGGTGTGAGTTGTGACCAATGAGAGGTTGTCACCTGGGGCTAGTTTGGAATCAGCAACGGCCATCGTGTCCAAACTCGGACTGTTCATTCTGTCTTCTTCCCCGAGGGGTGTTGAGGAGGCTACAGAGAGTGACATGGAATTTACGACTGGCATGTTCCAGTACCAAGGTGAGCAGAGTGCTGGGCCGATCTAGACCGTAATTGTGCAGAGGAAATGAGAACATAAGAAATTATCTGACCCCACTAGTTAAACGGGGGTTGTGTGTCGCCTGAACTAACGCGGCGGGTTGTGGACTTAACCCCTTCCAAGCCCGAGTTAAGTATATATTCGTTTAGTGAGTCTGACAAGGCTCTCATGAACATGGTATAATGTTGTTGCAAGTTGAGAGCCGGAGACTTTGGGTAGGGTACCAAAATCACCAGGAGCTTGGATCGGGACGGGGCATTTCCGTCGGTTGGAGCACGGGGCGAAGTTCGATGGCCCCGGCGGCCGGAACGATAACCCTCCCCCTGTCTAGGCAAGCCCTGGCACTGGGCCGCCGCTACGCAGTACAGGTAGGGTCAGAGCTACGAGTGCAAATCCGTCGGATTGACAGCCAGCCCAGTCCACATCAGGAGTCGGATGTGTATCCCGTACCTGGTTCTGCCTCCTTGTCGTCGACGTTGATGTTGCTGTTGTGGTCGTTGATGGCGATGGTAACGAAGATGACCATAATGCCTGTATCTGATCGTGATGCACGCTGCAGTACATATACTACATAGGTAATTGAACATAACGACATGACATTGGCGCCTGCTGGTAGCTCCTAGTACTGCTAGCTGGGCTGGCTGCTGTACTGAGATAGGCACGTAGCCAAGGCAGTCCCTCGTCGGGTCAGAAAGCTGCTTTACAGCTGCAGCGTTTCCAATGCGCGCGCGCGCGTGCGGATTGGAACTCCCAGTACCGGTAGCCTCAGGGGTGGTCCGGGAACCTGGTCTGTCGGCTTGACGACTGGGTCGTTGGGTTTTTGTTTTTGGTTAAGATGATCGTCCATGGTCCACCTTTTTATGGAGTGATGCACGGGTAATTAGCTATGTGCGTTCGTGAACATGACCAAGCACGGCACGTCAAGCCGGAGAGCAAATGTGTCTCGAGCAAAGAAACGTAGACAGGCTAGCTCAACAGTAAGAAGATGTGAAGCGACGGCAACGATTAGCCAGTCTCTGCTAACTGCATGTTTTCAGATAAAGTATATTCAGATACAGATGTTAGTAATTGGCAGGACTCTTGTACCTGTGCGAAACACGCACCACCGATACGAGACCTGTCAGTGACTGCAGTGGCGGTTGTCATTTTGTCGCAATGGCTTTTGTTACGTAGCGAATGGGGCCTGCGTGATTGGGTATTTTTCTTGCCGGCAAAGAGACGCTAGGAAGTTGCCGCTGGGCTCGTACGCACGCTTCGCTGCGAGCAGGCCATCCGAGAGTAAATACTTGACAGAGCTCCCGTGTACACGCTACCATGCTACCGACCTACCCGAGGTACGTGCAAGAGTCTATAAGTACTGTCAGGATGGTTGGGGAACATAGCGCAATAAATTAGGCACTGCGTACATAGTAGGGTCAGACAGGTCCCGGGAGCATCACGTCAAGGGTCACGCTGTCATCCTAATCATAGGAAATTCTAGACTACAGTGGCCCCCCTTGCTACAGGAACCTTTGAGATGCCTGTCCAAGGCAGGTACTGGTAGATACTTGTACACTGTGGGTGGAAACAGGCGAGGCTCGTGCCGCAACGTTGTGACACTTTAACCTTGCGTTAACGTGTGTCCAAGAGTCTGGCGCCGTGTCCGAGTATCCGACGCAACGGAGCCCCCGCCGGCTTGCGCTCACCGCTGCGGCCTCTGCCTCGAGAGACGCGTGAAACTACTCACCGGAAGACTCACGAGAAAACTCTTGAGGCGATGTTTGCCTGCCCCGTGGATACTCACGACTTGCCGGAATGGATACACCCATTCATCCCTGGTACGGCATAACGGGGCGTTTGATAAGGCCAGCCCCTCCTTAGCTCGCCCCAAAAGCATGGGATACCACAGGCGCTAAGCACACGTGTGTAGGGAGTCGGGAGTCGGGAGTAGGGAGTAGGGAGTAGGGAGGGTACTTGGTAAGGTACCGTGTGGTGGTGCATGCACACTACCTACCTACCTAAGGTAGAAGCATGTAGGGTACCTATCCGTAAGTTGCGCAGGTACCTAGGTGACAAGGGTGAAGACTCGAGAGGGATCCACGACAGAATCCCGTGCACCACCCCGAAGCCTTCCCCAAGTCCGAGCTGCGATTGAAAGTAATTAGGTATTGGTGTATCCGTAAACTCCAATACGATCCACCTTCTACCCCTCCTTCTTCCTGGGGGTATCACTGTCCTAATGGGTATTCGTCCACATTCGCCCAAGGCGGTCCTTAAGAGGGACCGCCTTGGATACGTATCACGCACCCTCCTTGTGTCGAGCATGCTAAGGCAAGTCCCTGGCATCTGCTGCATCTCTGGTCTCGTGGCCCTTGGCAACAGTTTCTCTCTTCCCTCGCCATCCTCCCCCCGATGCTGCACAAGTGCTGTCTCTCGGTGTACGATACTGTGCAACTGTGCGCGTCTCTTGCGGCGTTCCTCATTTTCATCTCTTCTACTCGTACTTTGCTTCACATTCATCTGCCTCGGATCGTCGTCAACGACCCTTTCTCTCTCTGATTAGGTAACCGGAAGACAGACAGACTGACCAAACTTCAAACTGGGAAGTCGACAATTCAGCATTCTATAAACACCACAACTTTGAACAGACTCCATCGACCCCTCCAACCTGTCTCACAGTCTCGTTGAACGACTCAGTTGCTTTGTCCCACCCTGGCCCTAGTGTCATTTGGATCCGCGACGGGAGCTTCCACGCCCGCGCCCCCCTCTTACGCAGTCGCTGAACTCAACTTTGTTACCAATCTCGTCCTGTCAATTTGCTTTTTGTCAAAGCCCCCCCGCGCAAGTTCTGCGCGAGTCTGGGACAGCTCCCAAACCTCGACTTGGCAAATCTCCTTCCTCCGCACGCCGGCCCCTCCCCTCCCCTGACGACTACGGATACCTCGTGCAGTAAACCGCCGTCACCCATCATATTTCGCCCCCCAGGAGCAGGCAGCTGTTGCGGGTCCCCATCGATCCATCCTTTTCCCTCCCGTCGATTCGGTCTTGTCCGCCTTTCCTCACATCTCAACCGCAGACACATCGGGAAACATACAGTCACCGGCCCCTCCTTACTACGACTCTCCCAACTCCGTCTGTTCCGTTGCTCAGTCGCGGAGTTCAGCGCCCGAGACTTGCATGGCAATCCGCTACCTCTCTTACGTATCGTGATGGGTCGTACGTATTAACGGCATCGTCCACCGGTAGCTCACACCCAAAGACATCTCCCACTTCCAATCATCAATTTGCGTCTTGGTTTCTTGAAGACAATAGGGCCGTGTCTTCTAAGCCCCCATTTCGAGAATGGTCTATTGCGGGAAGGCCTCCCAGGGCTGTCAGAACTGCCGAATCCGTCGTATCAAGGTGTGTACCTTCATGCCTACACGGCACTCTACGTTGTGTCGAAGCAAGTTGCAGCGCCGCTGCTCCATCTAGCACTGTCCCTTTTTCCGGCTCTTCGCCTCACAACCCGGTCCAAGTTGAATTTCGGTTGACGTTGTTCTTCTTTGTAGTGCGACAAGGTAAACCCAGAATGCTCACAATGCATCCGTGTGGGCAAGAAATGCCCTGGCTATCGAGACCAGCTCTCACTCATGTTCCGCGATGAGAGCACCAAGGTCATCAAGAAAGCTCACGCCCAGTGGGGTGTGTCTGACGGCCCTGATAACGAACAGACCCAGGCTTCTGCGTCGAATGCCCCTTCGCCGCCTGCTTCTTCTCCAGCTTACAGCCGAAAGAGTACGCCTAGCAGCACAAGGGCCGCATCACGATCGAGCGCTGCAGTCGCGATTTCGCCACTGCCAAACACCTCATCCTTCGCCCCGTCTCCCTCATTGAGCAGCTGTTCGGCAGGTTCTACGTCTCCGACAGTGCTACCAGTCGTCAAACAAGAAAACCGCGAGCCAAGCCCGCCAACTCTGCACATAGGTTCCACCCTCGAGGAGCAAGGCGTACAGTTTTACGTCAACCGCTATTTGATAGGACACCCGGACGAACCAAAGTCGGGACAAGACCTGGCTACAGAAGGTTGGATATGGCACCCAGCAGTACAGGACGTCATGTGCGCTGTAGGGCTTGCCGGGCTGTACAACTTGACTGGCAATATGAAAATGATGGCTACTGCGCGAGAAAAGTACGGCTCGGCACTCCGACAAACCGGAAAGCTTATCCGACCTCCACACACTCCCAGCATAGATGTAACGATGAGATCCGTTGTCGCACTTGCCATGTTCGAGGTCGGTTACCGCTTTCCTGTGACCTCTACACGACGTGTGGTCATCTTTACGGTTACGCCTGTCAGCTAACATGAGCCGCTGGCTGTCTAGGTTGTGAAAGGGACTCACCACTCGATTAGCACCGTCCACGCTCACGTTATGGGCGGAGCGGCTCTGATGAGAAGTTGGTGCCCGATGCCCAGTGTGCCTTTTGCGGGTTTCAGGGCATTGCTGCAGTTGTGCTACTCAATGGTAAGATACGCCGTGCACCTCCTTACTCTCCCGGGCCTAGCTTATTCTGCAGTTTATACCTCTTCATGTTGCGGGCATGCCGATGCCCCCGGACTTTTACGACTGGGTATCGTACGGCTCACGACTACAATTACCCATCGATCGACCATCCACCGACCTGGCAGTTCTCATCGCTCGCTTCGTCGAAATCTCGTCGTTCATTCACAACCATGTCATTAGTGACGGAAAACTAAAAACAGCCAACGTGCTGCAGCAACTACTAGATCTCGAGTCCGACCTGGCATCATGGGAGGCCGCGTTGGAGGGAGACTGGCTATACGAGACCATTTATGCCACTCAACACTCCTCAAAGGCGGTTTTCGAGGGCGAATATCATCAATATCACGACGTCTGGACTGCTCGCATCTGGAACTACTACCGGTGGGCGCGAATTCTGGTGAACCAGAGCCTGCTGGACTTGGCGAACAACAATCCAATCTCCAGTCTTTCGCTTATCTCGGCGGCCGCTCGCGACAACTTCCTGGCGAATATCCGAAGGCTAGCGAGAGACACGCTTGTAAGTGCGCCGACCCATTGGCGACACCCGTCCCTCGATGGGCCGGCGCAAATATCGGTTGAAAGTCCCGGTGGAGGTGGAGCTGGATCAGCAGGACTGCCGGCATTGCTGTTTCATTTAAAGGTGGCTGGTTGCGCTCCTGGAGTTCCCAAGGAATATTGGGAGTGGGCTTTGGGCGTCATACAGACGATCTGGGGTAACATGGGCATGCTACACGCGCGATCCATGATGGAGGCCATGCGAGCGCATGAAGACACGGTACTCAGATCTAGCGCAGCAGGGATACTGGCAGACGACTGGTAAAACTCAGAGGAAAGGACCAATGGAAGGCTGGCGCATTTGGCATGCGAATTTGGATTGGAATGGTTCCGTAACTGGACAGGGACTCGGTGTACCGGAGCAGCAGCTAGGTTATGGCTGGGTGATACCATCGTTTCCAGCGTTCTAGAGATGTATTAAAATCAGGCTGGACGGAGTATATTGGGATAAGGCACTATAGCGACAAAAATCAACACAGGCACAGCCGACCTTGTTCAATGACGAAGATTTCTGGACAATTTCAAAACATATTCCATTAAACCCAACAACGGGAATCAATTACGTTTCAAATAAAACAGGTGAGTTGAATAGACGATAACCCTTAGTCCTTCCAATGTCACCCTATTACCATTCGAGTTGGATAGATGACCAGATCGTAGCTCTCAACAAACATTGCTCCATCATACTTCGCAGTGAGCCATCACACAACACCAATAAAGCTACGGGTAGTATGCGTGATCTTGAAGCACTGCTTCTGTTAACTGCAGTTCGTGATCGGATGTATGACTACGTGACACGATGCAGCAAAGATATTCATCTCTGGTGAACTTAATTAGTGCTGGCGTTGTTGGAAAGGCAACATATCTGATATTCATACAGTACGTAAAGCGGATATAACGGTAATTCATACGGTAGGTATGTCATGTGAATGGGCCTATAGGCTTTCGGTTGTGGAGACTGGCGCTGTACGCGTGACTCTAGCCACGGTCCTCCACCCACCAGCAAGGCAACAGGCGACAACACTCGACGGCAACGCTCGACCAGGGCTCGGCGTATCGCAAATTATCATCATCTATCCAATGACATATATCAATCACGGCTCAATCCTTCTGCCATGAAGTGACCCCCCCAGGCCGAGATCAACCGCCGGACCTTCACAGCCTGCGCGTCTCTTGTTACTGCGGTCCTTCGCCACATATTCCCTATACAGCCATCGACATTACCATCGCCCTCGTAAACAAGAACAATTACAAGACTGTTACTTTCGCTGAACGTAACATACCGTAGGCACCATGGCGACCGTCGCGGATTCCAAGAAGAGTAAAGTGCTCTTCTCTTGCTCTACGTTGCAATGCGTCGGCATTTACTAATTCGCGGATGCACATACAGACGACGAGCAAACAATCAAGGTTGCATCGAAGAAGGATCCCAAGAACAAACCTGACGGTCCCATAAAGCTCAAGAAGCCCGCGCCGAAGTACAACAAGCCCGGAAACTGGAGAGAAGGGAGCATTGTTGAAGGTGAGGTCTAACCCATCGCATGTGGTATACTACCTGATCTCCTGTGGACTGACCGTTGCGCCGCCACATCAGAAGACAAGAAGACGAAAAAAGACGGCTCTCCAACGATTTCTGTCGCTTCCCCGGGACCGGTGGTAAACCCACTCGATGACAGCGCGCGCGAAGCCTTCGCGACTGGTCGACCGCTCGAGGACACACCCGATCTGCAGCAATGCAAGCACTGCAAGAAGAGCATTCTCAAGACGGCTGCCAAGGCCCATATTGCACAGTGTCTCAAGTTAAAGAAGGAGAAGGCCCAGCGCAAGAAAGAGGCGAGAGAAGCCCGTGAAAGGGCCAAAGAGGCTGCGCGAGAAGAAGAAGCCAGGAAAGCAGATGAAGATGCCGACGGTAAGGGCGAAGACGATAGCGACGTCGATGAAGACGGACCTGAAAAGAAAGCTACTGGCAGCAAGACTACGAAGAAGGCCGCTGGCAAGAAAACCGATGGTGATACTGGAAAGGGCAAGAAGCGCAAGGCAGATGGAGATGCGGAGAAGGGGCCCAAGCAAAAGAAAAAGAAGGAAGAGCCCAAGCCAAAAGCTCCTAAACCAAAAGGTAGGAGATACAGACATGCCGGTGCGACAAATCATTATATGCTGACAGTGAGGCAGGTCCCGTCGATGTCGAACGGCAATGCGGTGTCCTATTACCCAATGGACAGCCATGCGCGAGATCACTCACATGCAAGAGCCATAGCATGGGGGCAAAACGTGCTGTCGCGGGACGATCTTTACCCTACGATATGCTACTGGCGGCGTATCAGAAGAAAAACCAGGCTAAACAGCAGAGTACGTGGTGCACGACAGCGCCTTAAACCCCAGTACAGTTACTAACGCTGCTTCTACAGAGGCTGCTCTCGATGCCAACGCTCCACTAGAAGACGAAGACGAGGCCAATGCTGGACCGGTTGACTCGGATGAGGAGACGGCTGCTGTCATGAGTGCGCTGGCGCATTGGAACCCGCAACCCGTGGTACCGCAACCACTTCTTAACCCGATCAAACGGCAGTACCAGCTTGCGCGTCTCCATGAGCAACTGCAGATGGCGACCAACGGCGGGCGAACAAATATTTTCAGAGTCAACGGTTTCGGCGCGCAGAGGCTGCCCCACGGCCACCCAGGCTTCTTGGAGACAGAAGACGCACCGGGAGAGCCTGATACGGCGGATATGAACTTTGGAGGTGTTCGCAGGTCTTCGAGCTTCAGCATGCAAAGCCAGCCGCCGCAACGAAGGCCATCTGTGGCAAGCAGGGCATAACATGGCGCACCCGGGGTCATGAGACAGATCACGATCGTGAATTGACGGAGTACCGGTAGGAATTATATAAGGGGGCCTACGGACTCGTGCATGTAGAATGAAAGAGCGGGAGGGCGGGGGGAGGCAGGCGTCATGGCTTTTCTTTTGTCTCTTGCTTGCCGGTGGTATACCAACTGATTGCGACTGGTATTATGAAAGCAGCGGCGTTTGGTGGTTGTTGCATTTATAGCTCTCAGGGCTGAGAGTAAAGTATGGCTGAGCGAAGGGAGAGTGTATAATCAACATGAGATTCAGATGCAGCCGTCAGGATCCCTAGGTAGTATAAGAGCAGACGGGCATATATGGTCGTCAGCATTGAAGAGGCAGTTAGCACCAGCAAACCCTAGCGGTGTGGAATTGACATGTGGAATCTAGACCGCCAGCCGTTTCTTCATGTGCTTGAGACTAGAGAGGCTTGATTCTGAAGCCAACCAATTCCGACAAAGCCGACGCGACACAAAGCTATCAGGTGAGCCGGTGGATCCCCTCTCCTGAAGCTCAAGCCCCGGCTCCGGGATAGCGCACTCTGAAGCGCGCGACAATGACGTCGTTGCGTTTCTACCCCGGATTTTGCGCAATCGTGACCACCAGGCTGGCAGTCGCCTACTGCCGCCCCAGCAACTGCGCCGAGCTAGCTGACCTCGGTACTGCAAAGCCATTCCATCCTCTTGCAATCGCCGACTTCGCGGCTCTTGTCAATTGCGCTTGCTCCCGTCACATGTTGCCTGGGTCATTCCGCACAGCGAGCCCGCTAATTTGCATTGCAAAACAATAACTGTTGAGAGGATTTTGTTCGAGCGGCGTTCCTTTGTCTCGTCGGTTCCACTCGTCTCTGTGTACACTGCACTTTCGGCTTCTTGCACCACATCCCTCGTTACAAACAGCCAGTTGGTCGGTCTCAAGGTCTATCAGATACATTCCATCCCAACCCTCTACCCGAAGGGTCTCTCCCAATACAATCCCCACGATGGCACCCACCGGTGTTCTCGAAGCTCTGGGTCACGCCCTTGCTGGTGCGACCGGCACAGCCTTGTCGACGGCCGCAGTCTATCCCCTCGACCTCGTCACCACGCGCCTCAAAGTCCAGCGCCAGCTACGGAGGGAGGACGCCATCTCTGAAAAGGACCAGTACCGCGGCGTCATCCATGCGCTGAAGGCCATCTTCTCGCAGGAAGGCGGCATATCGGGTCTTTACACGGGCCTCGCCCAGGACGTGTTCAAGTCCATCACGGATTCGTTCCTGTTCTTCCTCTTTTATCAGTACTTTAGGGATGCCCGCCGCCGTTCGCGCGGTAGGAGGTTGCCAGTCATCGACGAGCTGGCCATCGGCGCATTGGCCGGCGCCTGCGCGCGAGGTTGCACGACACCCATCGCCAACGTGGTGGCGAGGAAGCAAACGTCGGCCATGTTCGGAGCTAATGCGGATGGCGAAGACGCTTCTGTTTGGAAGATTCTGTCTTCCATTGGCGCCGAGAACGGCATAGCTGGGCTTTGGGCCGGGTATTCTGCCTCCTTGCTGCTGACTATCAACCCGAGCATTACTTTTTTTCTGAACGAACAACTAGGGAAGACGCTTCTCCCGGATTCAGACGAGACTTCGCATAATACACAAACAACCTTCCTTCTTGCTGCCGCCAGCAAGTCCGTTGCAACCATCATCAGCTACCCCCTGCAAACCGCCAAAGCCAGGCTTCAGATGCGCGGGTCCGGCAATGCTTCGCCGCGTAGGAGTACCGATACCCCGGATAGACCCTCCAGTTCGGAATCCAGCAGGGAACCACAAAGTTCGGTTTCCGTTAATGAATCGAGCGGTCTCCTCGGTGGGCTCAAGAAGCTGGTCGACGGCAGCGTCATCGCCATCGTGCTATCCATTGCAAGGACGGAGGGGATATCAGCGTTATACGCAGGTCTCCAGGGCGAAGTGCTCAAAAGCTTCTTCAGCCATGGGCTGACCATGGTATCCAAAGGCATTATCCACAAGTTCGTCATTCGTCTGGGCATATTGCTGCTGTCCCTGTCACAGGGACAGTCGCGCAGAGTGAGGCTGCAACGTCTCCGTCAGGCTTTTCTCAGACTTCGATGAAGATGCTGCCCATCATTTGTTACGTCGACTGCCAGGTGTCCCACCACGCCACTGTGCAACCTTCGAGAGGGCAAGCACACATGGGCTAAGTGGACAGCAAAACTCAGCACTGGAAGGCAACGCCGCTTTTCTCAACCTTACTCGCGCCCCTCGCGGAGAATCCTGTGCCCTCTGATCTGAGCTCGATTAGTCCGACAAATTCCGGTTTGCGCTGCTTCTGCTTGTCATCCGAGGGGCCCGCAGTAAGGCGGGCATCGCAAACATAACAAGCGTTCTCTTGTAGCTGAACGTTGCTGCCCTTGACAGGAGCCATGAACTTGGCAGCACAGTTTCGGCAGATGACATGGCCGCACTTCTCGGCCAGCAGTGGCCGTGACGCGTTACCGAGCGTCTTTACGCACGAGGGACATATGCGCCTGTTGATGTTCGTCTTGGGATCGGGCTCTTCCTTGAAGTTGAGCGGGATCAAGGATTTCAGGGAGTAGGTATGCTGCAAGATGTCTGACGAAGCCGGACAAACAGGCGCAAGCTTGGTTTTCCTGGAAACAGCTGCCACGCCTGCCGCTTTACGAGATGCCTCGGCGTCGGGCGTTTGAGATGGTGTCCAGAAAGAAGGCAGCTTCTCCTTAGATGCCTAGAAGAGAGTCAGATTCGTCGCTATCGCATACAACAGCCCTCGGGCAAATTTAAACGAACCTTTTCCTCGTCAATAGACTTCTGTGCCTTGATGCGATCTTCCTTTGCGATTCTTTCGAGCTCGTCTTGGTCCAAAACGAACTTTCTCTTGGCGCTCTGCTTCGCCATAGAGTTGGCGTCGGTCACTGTTGCGTCATCTTCTTTTGGTACTAGGTCAGAGGAAGACGATGGCGTCGCGGATGAAGGCGCGTTAAGTCCCGCTTGGATCTTTTCGAATTCCTTTATGGCGCGCTCTTGAGCTTCCACGTCTTGACGAGCCTGGGCCTCCAGGATCTCTTGCTCCGCCTTCTCCCGCGCTCGCTCCAAGCGCTTGAACTCCTTCTTTTGCGCGAGGAGATTAGCCACCGCACACTCGCGACAAAATATGTCACCGTAACTGCAAGATACGGGGTCCCTTGCGATCTCCAGGCAGAGGTAGCAGGAACCAAACGGGAGGAAGGAGTCGCGAGACAAGCGTGCAGAAGTTGAGGCCCATGCAGCCTTGGCCATATCACGCTCGTAGGAGGTGAAGACACTACGTGACGTGTTTCGTTTGCCTGGGATTCTTTAGAGTGATGTACACGAGTTTTCTAGAGTTCTGAGCCTACTGTGTGCCATGGCTGTGGTGGTTCAGGTTGTGGACTACCAACTCTTTCTTGAGAATTTAAGTTGAGGTGCAAAGCAATTGACAGTGACAGTTCGAGTTACCAAAAACCAACTTCAGTATCTGGTTTGACAGATGTACATTCCGAGACGCAGGCGAGAGGTGAATGAAGTCGATGGATGTCAAACTCAAAAGCCTACCTAAGGAAAGATTGCAAGCAAGGATAGTTAAGGGAGGTACCTACACGCTTGAGGCAAAGCGGTATTAAGAGACTCTAAGGCGACAAGGGTGAGGCAACGTACCTATCCCATGCGCCACCCACGAATATGCATTTACTGTGCTCAGTCACACTCTTAGCGAAATAACCATTATAGAGTGATCCACCCGGTTGTTGAGGTGCCCCAGATGCATTTTTCGATCTTTAGAGTATGTTTCCATCGACAAACCCTTACAGAAGGCCAGTGGCTTCTGCCATACTCGGCTTGTTGTTTACTGCGCAGCGTTTGAAATACTCAGGCGCTTTTTTTGTCAAGGAAATTTGGCATTTCGTCATTGGCCCGAAGTGGTGGATTTCATGACGCGGTTCGTCGGTCCAATCGCCTAGTCTCTTACTGTCACTCGGTTTTCCTCTCTCCCTTCCACTCATTCTAGCAACCCACATAGAACAACGAGTCTGCCTTCCACCCGAAGACAGAAATGGCAGCCTCGGAAGCACGGCCGGATCAGCCGAGTCTGCCATGGCGGATGGCATCGGCGGTCATCATGGGCCTTACAGGCGCTATTTCTCGAGCCTTTTTGCATGGCCTCAACGACGTTCAAACAGAAGGCCTTCCTCAGTTTCTCGAGCTATTGGACAAGCGTCGGGCTGAAGCTCCTGAGCGTGGTCTCATCACAGGTACGGTTGCGAAATCTTGTTTGTCTCGAAGTATGTCAGTACCAAAAGAAACCATCGCTGACTGCCTCTCTTGCTAACCGCAGTCTCAAACCACATCAGCGTGTGAGTTTCCTTCATCGTGTTATGTTTCTTCTTCGCGCATGCGTCGAGCTAACGCATCTCGGACACACAGCTTAGATGATCCCCTCATATGGGGTGCTCTACCGCTCAAGTATAATTCCACGCCGCTGAGCGCTCGATGGGGCCTTGGTGCTCATGACATTTGCTTCAAGAATGGGTATTTGACATTCCTCGTGCCTCCAGACGTTGAACCAACTTCCCCCCCCCTGACACTGGTCTAGCCTTTTCAAGTCCTTCTTTAGCCTAGGTCAGGTCTTGCCGACATATCGTATGCTCCATTCACCCTACGGCGGTGTCTTTCAGCCGACAATGACACAGGCGATCCGCCTTGTCTCCGGCCCTGGAGCCCTGTTCCCCTTGAAAACGGCCTTCAGTGCCGGCAGTAACGAGACTTTTGTCTCGCCCACATATTACAAGAACAACCATAACGCATGGATCCACGTATTTCCCGAGGGATGTGTGCACCAGCATCCACAGCGGACTCTCCGGTACTTTAAGTGGGGTGTCTCCCGGTTGATCCTCGAATCCGACCCGGCCCCGCAGCTCGTTCCCATCTTCATCGACGGCTTCTCAGACATCATGCCCGAAAACAGGCAATGGCCGCGGTTGGCCCCACGTATCGGCGCCAAGATCCGCATTATTTACGGCGAGGCCCTGGAAGTGAGCGAGGCCTTTAGGGAGCAGCGGTCGAGGTGGAAGCGCTTGGTGCAGAAAGAGGAAGAAGCTTTGGGCAAGCGTTTGAACGTTGGCGAAGTGCCCGAGTCGCTCAAAGACCACCCTGAAGCTATCCAGCTACGGGTAGAGGTCGCAAAGTCTGTGAGGGACATGGTCCAGAGGTTGAGATTGCGAGCGGGATATCCCGACGATGATCCTGCGTATGCTCTTGCTGAGACATGGGAGCGCGACCCCAAGAAGAAGCAGTTTAAGAGCCCAGTGGATGACAGTCTGGTTCACAAGGAATAGCAAGGCACCCTTTTCCCAATCTGTTTTCATCTAGATTCTCGGGTTAGATGGCTCCTCGTAGAGACTGAGCGCCACGTGTACATCTCCTAGATTTGTAAATCACCATATAGATTAAGAGCATGTGATTTGATATGCATTCATTACTACTTCCTTACGCTGATGGCGACGGAAAGTATAGTCATCTCATAGTCAATTCGTTCCGCACCCAGACCGAATCAATCGCAGTATACAGGAACTCCCGAAATGCCCACTTGCCAAGTTTGTCGACGATGTCACATTCTCCATCGTGATGTTCTTACTCCTCGCTGTTGATACGAATCATGCTTCGTCATAACCATTTTCGCATATTACCGAAACCCCCAAGATTGGAGGACCGCTAAGTCGCAAGTCGAAGCAGCTTCTCTTTCAAGGTCAGTATGTCTCGTAAGATCCCTGTCCTGGATAGGCTCTAGCTTGTGCTTGCAAAGCTTGCTGCTGCTGATGCTGCTGCATGACGATATCGTTGAACCAAGGATGCTTGAGGGCTTCATGAGCACTGATGCGTAGTTCAGGGCGTAGCTGGAGCATCCGCTGAAGAAGGTCGATGCCCGTCGGATCAATTTGGGGAAGAATCTGACGAAGGTCCTGGGTGGCGTACATCTGGAATGTCGGCTTATACTCGGGGAATTGGGTGATACCAGTCCAGGTGCGCTCGGTGGGTGTTCCCATGATGCGAAAAATCCTGATGATCTGATCTTCATTTGTGGTGCCTGGGAACAACGGCCTGCCAGTGTACATCTCGGCCATAATACATCCTGCAGACCATATATCGATGCTTGTGTTGTACGTCCTGCTTCCCAAGAGGACGTCGGGCGCACGATACCATAGCGTGACGACCTCGTTGGAGAAGGTATTCACGGGAATGCCGAAGGCGCGGGCCAGTCCAAAATCGCCAAGCTTGAGCTGTCCCTTGCCATTGATGAGGAGATTCTGAGGCTTCAGATCTCGATGCAGAACCCTGTTCTGGTGGCAAAAGTCGATGCCTCTTAAGAGTTGGTACATGAAAGACTTGATCTGGTACGGCTTCAAGGCACCCCTGTCGCCGTGGGTGTCCATGTACTTCTTCAGATCGCCATCCATATATTCAAACACCAACATCAACTTGTTCTCAGTATGAATGACATCGTGGAGGGCGACAATGTTCTCGTGCTTGAGCTCCTTCATAAGTGAGATCTCTCGAATCGCAGTTGAGGGTGTGCCCTCTTCCGAGTCTAGGTGGATTTCCTTGAGCGCAACAAGCTCTCCGGTTTGCCTGTTACGACCTTTGAACACCTGCAAGTTGATAGTTAGCCACCAGGAAGTAGCATAGTGAGCAAGAGAGGAAAACGTACAGTCGCGTATGTGCCTTCACCGAGCTTCTCGAGCTGCTGAAACGAGCTCGGGTGTCTCTTGCCGTCCATGCCTGCTGTTTATTGTGGTGTATGTTTTCGGCGGGCTGTGGTAAGTACTCGTTGTGTGCGATTCTACAAAGCAAGCTGATTTCTCCTCGAAGAGGAAGAAAAGGTATGTCGACAAGACGTATCGTGGAACGAAGCGCTGAGCCCCGAAGCGTAACAGCTGGACACTGACGCTATGGTGATAAGGCGGTGACGAAAAGTCGAGACTGTGAATACTGTCCTGGTTAGATCGATGGTTCGTGTCGTAGTTGTCGGCGGATGCAGGTGATGTGAGCGACGTTCAGCGTTCAACGTGTGATGGATGCAAACTGATGCAGAGGCGGCGTGGGCTGGTTGGGTTGTATGTCGGTTCGTGAGAACGCCATGCGGTTTGCGGATAGATACCTTAGGATTGGATGTACCTATACCAAAATCGAACTGGCAGGTACGTATTGGGAAGTGGGCGCATGGGGAAATGATGATGTACCTTTTCTTCCTAAAGTTGGGAGCAGTACTTGGTTGCTGACGGAAAGCGCTACTGCTGATTGAATAAAAAACCGAACGGATGAGAACTGGACAGTGTCGGGTCATAGCGGAGTAGGGTGCGAAGGGACAACAGTCCAATGGGGGCATATCAATGGGCTACCACCCAAGCCTGCCCTGCACTCGTCTGGACTAAGGCCCTCAGCGTCCCGCAATATGTGCCCAAGAGTCCTTCCTTACTCAGTACTTAGGTACCTAGGTATGTCCCCTCAATCCCCTAAGTCTCCACTCACACCCCGCACTAGTACGAAAATGGTCACACGCTGCTGCCACTGGACCTCTTATCATCTTACTTTCCTGACCTCCCAGGAACCTTATCGCTAGCCCCCCCCGCCATCTCCAGCGCCGACACCACCACTACCTCGCCCACCACGGCCTCACATCAACGCCAATTCCAACTGCTTGCACTGGTGTACTCTCGAATATCTATCTTACCTCTAGAGACCTATGTTAAACACTTTCCACAGTCCGATCTTCTTGGCCGCTTCCATTTCCCACGAACTGATGATACCCTCGTTACGATATGCGACCTCTACCTGGCAGCAATGCATTCGCAGGGAACGCTTCCTCAGGTGATGGAGCCTCGGACTGCTTCGCTTCTGCTTCACAGTCTACCGCCACCCAGATGTCTTTCATCATCGCCGACGAATCCACCATAGATTCCTCACCGATAACGCAGTGTCCTCTCAATCCCCGAGTGCGCGACCAGCGGAAACATACCACTCACGCCATGCTTGGCGACATCTCTCCCCTGAACCGTGAACACAGTACTGCTCCACCGCCGGCCGCTCCTCGTTCCGCCTCCGCATTGCCATCCCGTGATACTTCGGCTCATCGATCAGGCCCTACAACAAACATGTCGCCGGGGATGTTACAGACCGCGCCACCTCTACTTACATCTCAACCCATGACACCGATATTGTACGGCGTATCTGGACCTTGTTCGGCCATCAGCAGCTCTTCATCTCGGCGCAATTCCTTGGCTGGTTCACTGTCCGAATATCAGGAAAGCTTTGTCATGAGCGCATTTGGAGCTTCAGAGCACGGTCAACCCCAAAGTGCATACAGCGGAGAAGTTGCTCAACAGTTTATCATGCCTACCATTAGCGTTCCTAGCCGGAGACCCTTCACCGAAACTGGGAAGAGACTTGGGGGGCTCAAAATCCTCTTGGCTGGCAGGTCAGGTACGAGCTACTAGTTGACTACCACATCCGGACTTATCACTGATCATATTCGGTCTTTCAGGTTTAGGGAAAACCGCCCTGATCCGAGCGATAACCCAATCTTGCTCCCATATCGTACACGTTGACCCTACCATGCCGGTTGCGATGGCATCCGCAGGCTTGCTACCGGCAAATGCGCTACCGAATTGTCCTCCTATTCTTCAGGGCACTTTCCAAATAACGGAGACTTTCGCCAGCACCAAGCCGTATCCACCTTGGTGGAAGGAATCGGCGCAGACGAGTTGTGTGTCTGGCCCTGGCAATGTCGATGATACAGTACTAGACAGAAACGTCTGCCTGGTGGATACACCGGGCTACCAGGAAACATGTCGAGTATGTTGTACAAATCGTCGCTTACATATTGACGTTGCAGCTAGCTGACAAGAGTAGCCCGTGGATACGGTCGATCAGGTTTCACAATACGTTGAATCTCATCTTCAGAAGAGCCGTCTTGACGGTCTGGAAGACCCGGATGTCTTAAAAACAATTAGCGGAAGCGGTGGCTTACTTGTTGATGCCGTGCTCTATACAATATCAAGTTCAGGTATGACTTGCTCCCCTTTCCTCGAATGAACAGCTTCTGACGCACACTGTAGGTCTTACCTCAACAGACTTCCAATATATTCGTCAACTGGAGCCCCTTACGAATGTGATACCACTTCTTGCTCATGCCGACACACTGACACCGGAGCAAATCACGGCAAGCAAAGGGCGTATCAGCCAACAATTAGCTGAAGCGGGCCTCAGGCTGTTCACTTTTGCTCCCGCACATGAACCATCTATATACGCCATATCGAGCGAGTTGGGGTCAGACCACGACCTCATGGACGCGAGTCTTCTCATGAGCTCCGAATACGTGCAACCTCTCGTGCCGACCGACCTTCCACGTTTGTTGGAAAGTATATTCAGTGTGGATGGGGCAACATGGCTTCGTCATGCCGCTGCAACGAAGCTTCTGGGCTGGCGCCTTCGCCATCCTAAGATCAGCAATGGCTCCCCAGGTCTTTCTCTGCAGACGGATGGATGTACGGATAGGCGACTACTTCGCACTCGAGCAGGGTCTTTGACACCGCTCGCCATGAGCTGCACGCCAAACTATGCTCGTTACGAGGAGAGGTTCTGTCGAGTGCAGCTCACGGATTGGGCAGCCGATCTGCAACGCAGCTTAGCCAATGAGAGGGTGACTCGGGAGAGAAGGACGCGGGAGCAGGCGGATGTGTGGGTGAAGGAACCCTGTCGAGACGGGCGTTCCGTGCCAGGCGTCAATGGCGGTACGACAATGGCATTGACGCGGACCCGGGGACGGAGAGACCTTGGAAGGTCTCTCAAGAGCAGGAGGCACAGCACAGGCTCGGATCCAAACTGGGCGATAGTGAGACATCAGGACCCCCTTGGCTTGCTGCAGCTCAAGGCTGATTTCAAGTGGCAAAGCTGGGATACCTTGGAGATAGTTGGCGGTCTTGGACTTCTTGGGGGCTTAGCGTGGCTGCTCGCCTAGAGAGCCTCCGTTAGTTACGGCTTGGTTGACTCGAGTGAGTAGAGATTGATGTCACATAGTGGTAAGGCAGCACCGACGTGGCACGACGGACTTGGAACCCTTCAATGATGTGTCGAACGGCTGATGTAGTAACGGCCTCGATAGGAGAACTAATACATCTAAAGGTGGATGTTTCTGCCATTACTAGGACTGTCAGTTGAATCCGGAGTGCAAATGAGGAGTTGATGGACTAAAAGAAGCATACATTTAGAACGTTGAGATGCATACAGATGGAATTGCTGGACGTCAGTTTTGGGCATGCCCGCCATCGAACTCTTGCATGATCCTTAGCTTTGTCCAAAGGCGATCCCCCCTCTTGATCTATCTATAAACTTTTGCTTACAATGGAGGAACTGACTGGGCCAGCAGTGGCCAAAAAAGACAAAAAGCGACTGACGGAACTCGACGGGTGGCAGATTTGGTCTTTCTGCACGCTTGCAGCACTTTCTCAAGGTGATAATCTAGGTATTACATGTCTGCACGGATCCAACTGACGGCCCCGCTTGTCACAAAGTCATACTGCCTCTGATTGGATGAAGAGCAAAATGAGATTGCCTTATCCGTAGTGCCCTGCCTACGTCCCCTGCTGCAACTACCTAAGGTGCCTAGTATCGACGCGCCTTACCCCTACCTCAAGCCTCGCGTCTAGCCAGAGGTAAAGTGCCAGGCTCTGTCTAGTACTTTTTCGGCTTGAGCTCAGCCACGATACCACAGCGACACCTGCATTCTGCTTGTTTGCTATTGTCAAGAGCAACCTTCCTTTTCGACATATTTCCCCTTCCCACTTCCCGGTCCTTCCCCTTCAGACCCATCTCGCCTTCATCACCTGGCCAGGTGACCGCTCCGCCCAAACGCCATTTTCCCACCAGCTGGGTCATTCTTCGCGGATTCCCTCTTGAGTCAGCCCCCATCCCGAAGCAATCGCCTATCATGGCCAGCGAGGAAAGACCGTTGGGCGTGACGCCGCCCATCTCATCCGCTCTCCCCACCGAAGCAGAGAACCATGCGATGCAAACCCTTATCGACGAGCTTCGAAGGCAGAACACGTTCGAGAGCCCTGCAGACACTGAAAAGAGGCAAGCACCATCGTCCAACCCACCCACATCAGTGCAGTGCTCTTCATGCTGACCATTTCGTCGATGGACTATAGGGAAACGGTTCTCGAGCATCTTGCACGGATTTGCGACGAATTCGTCAAACGAGTGGCCCGAAAGCGGGAGGAAGGCAACGACGCTCTCATCAGAGATGCGAGGGGCAAGATCTTCACATATGGCAGTTACCGCTTGGGCGTTTATGGCCCTGGCTCCGATATCGATACCCTCGTCGTCGCACCGAAGTACGTTACCCGCGCCGACTACTTCGAGATCTTTCCCGACCTACTCAAGGAAATGGCCCCTCCTGGCGCCATTACAGACATGGCTGTCGTTGCCGACGCTTTCGTGCCCATCATCAAATTCGAGTTTTCCGGCATTAGCATTGATCTGATCTTCTCTCGCATTGCCATGCTCAAGCAGCTTCCCAAGGACTTCAACGTCCAGGATTCCAGTCTGTTACGAGGTCTTGACGAAGCAGAGCTGCGATCCCTCAACGGTACTCGGGTGACGGACGAGATCCTCAGCTTAGTTCCCGAGCAAGCCACCTTCAAGTTGGCTTTGCGCGCCATCAAGCTTTGGGCACAACGACGTGCCATATACGCCAACATCATGGGATTCCCCGGTGGCGTAGCATGGGCCATGCTAGTTGCCCGTGTCTGCCAATTGTATCCGAAGGCTGCAAGCTCCGTCATTGTCAATAAGTTTTTCCACATCATGCGCCGCTGGCCGTGGCCACAACCGGTGCTTCTTAAGCAGGTCGAGGGCGGTCCTCTCCAGGTCCGCGTTTGGAATCCCAAGGTTGGTTCCCACCATGTCCTCGGCCCTGATCCTGGCCCTGGCCCTCTTGGTCTATCTGTTAACATTTAGCTGCAGCTGTACAAAGGAGATCAGTTTCATCTGATGCCCGTCATCACCCCTGCGTACCCCTCTATGTGTGCCACTTACAATATCACGCGATCAGCCATGACGGTCATCCAGCAAGAGCTCCAGAGAGGATGCGATATTACAGACGCCATCATGTTGGGCAGAAGCCCATGGAGTGATCTGTTTGTTAAGCACACTTTCTTTACCCAGGGATATAAGTACTATATCTCTGTCATCACTTCTAGCACAGACAAGGAAGCCCACAAGGTGTGGTCGGGCTATGTAGAATCCAAGGTGCGCGTCTTGGTTCAGGGCTTGGAGCAGCATCAATCGATAGCGCTAGCGCATGCGTTCAACAAGGGCTACGAACGCCGCCACAGGTGTACAAACGAGGAAGACGTTCGCCAAGTCCAGGCGGGAAACATGTCCTTCCTGGTCAGAGATGACGAGGTTCATGACACAAGTCCAGTGAAGGAGGAGAAGGTCGAGACGAAAGCAGAACCAAGCAGCATCCCGGGGTTGAAGCCGGGCCCCGACGCTGTTCCTACAGTCAAAACCGACCCCGCAGACACGATACCAGGAATTAAGGAGGAGGACGACTCGTCTGCCACCAAGCAAGAAACTCCGTTCGCCACCGATGTCAAGATGGAACAGAGGGGCGAAACGGACCCGCCAATCGACGTGTTTACCACCACGCACTACATAGGGCTGACGCTGAGTGAAGGTAGGTTTTCGCTGACGATACCGTGGTCGATGGTCGGCCGTTCTGGCTTCCTCTAGCGCGGACTATGCTCGGAATAAAGCTGACTAAATAGGCGCGAAATCCCTCGACTTGTCCTACCAAGTTGAGAACTTCAAGACACTGTGTACAACATGGGAAAAGTACGAGTCCACGTTGAATTGCTTAGCCGTTCAACACGTGCGAAGGTAGGTCACACGTAGTTGCTTATACCATGGTGATGTGAGCTAAGAGCGTTCCAGTTTCAACCTTCCCGACGATGTTTTCGAACCGGGTGAACAAAAGCCCCAGAGGCCTCAAAAGAGGCTGGCGAATGCAAACGGCGCAGCACAGATCAAGAAACGAAGTGCTTCAGAGGTACTGCATGGGTTGAGTTTGCGGTCACACCCGAGGGCTCTTCATGAGTCGACCGAGCGCCCAACAAAGTGTTTTACTGACAGATCATATAGGATAACTCACAGCCGCCCGCAAAACGCCAACAAGCTTCTGTCACGGCCGCAGGTTGATCTTCTTTTTGGGCACACTACCCCATACACCTCTGCCTCGCGATTGCACAAGATACCAGCATGTAGCTGTGGCCATCATGTTACCGTTGTGTTGCCGTGGTGGTGACAGCCCTGGCAACGTATTCGTTTGCCTTTGATCTGCTGACCAACAGATAAACGTTACGAGATTGATGTTTTCATCTAGCTTGGCTTGACTGGCCACCAAAAACCATCGATGACTCTGCAAGACGTAGGTACTGTCAGCTTGACAGTGCAAGACTTTTCGAGCCCTTCCACGGTCGGGGTTTCAACGGGAAACAAGTATAAAACAAGGGAATTAACTCGTACGTATCGTGTACTTTTGGTAGGTTGCTCTTGGAGATATGCTCACTCTGAGCGACCTGGGGAGAGCAGAGACTACTAAAGAGCAATTCAGGGACATCTCCGGCATCCAAGAGGATTGCAACAGGAGCATGCACTCTGTATGCACGGCAAATCTATTCTTTACTTGCCTGACCGGATACGCGCAGCCTTCTCGGTGTGCCCGAGATTAACTGTATATTAGATACCATTAGGCTCAGAGGACAGAGTTAACTACATTCCACACCTCTACCTGTTCCCCCTTTGGTCCCTTCATGGCAATTGGATGGTCGCTGCCTGGCGGGCACAATGCCGTTCTGTAACGGGGTGCTGGTTCAGCATGAACCGGTGTCTAGAGGTCCTGTGATGCCAGATAACACCAGATAATGCTCAAGCGCAGCTGAAGTAGCCAATATCCTCCACCTACAGCATTCGATCAAGTCAACCGAAAAGCCAAATCAGCTAGAAAGGCAGACAAGTGCTCAGTCATCATCATCATCGCTACCACTCGACCAACCTTCCCGGTATGCCTCGGCAAGGTCAGCCAACTCATTGCTGATATCCTCTCGGTCCTCGACGCCGATGGAAGATGAAACAGCGGTACGCAAAGCTTTCAAAGCTGCCGATACGGATGTGTCCGTGGAAAGGCTAGTTTTGACACCGAAAGCCTCGTTAGAAGGCTCGCCACTGCTGCCGAGGTAGATTTCAGGGAAGCTGTCAAGCATGGGGAACCCCCTATTCGTGTGGTATCTGTTATATAGGGTCAGTAATGAATATCATTGCCATGGGTGGCAACATGTGTCAATATCATCACCTTTGAGTACTGGCTTCCACGAGGTCGGCTCTTGCCCGTTGTCCGCCTTGGCCCCCGTCATCCAAGACTTGCGGCGTACCGCGACTAGTTATCGTTTGACCAAAGAGGTGGGGTCTGCCTCCGCCACTATTATTGTTCCGCCTTCCTGTCGATGGCTTCGCTCGCATTATATCAAACATGTCAGTGTCCAGCTTGGCATCATCTTTGTCCTTGTCGTCCAGAGATATATTTAGTGCATGGGCGGCTGTAGCTAATTCCGATGAGGGGCCCACAATACTCATCTGCAGACGGCTCAAGGTCTGCCGTCCGCGCAGGTTCAAGCCACTAACCAGGTCGCTCAACGTTGCTTGCAAACCACTGCCAGTGCTGCTAGAGTTAAGTCGAGAAGGAAGGCCTGCGGTTTCCATGGCGGTGCCTAGCAGAGCAGTAGCGTGCCAAGGTGACTGGAGGTCCATGTTGATGTTGGAGCGCAGTCGGGTCTGCGGGAGGGCCATGGGGACTAACATAGAGGCGTTTTCGCACAAGTCCTTGATCGTCCTTGCCGTGTTGGCCAACTGGAGACGTCTCTGATCCTGGTTTCTGTCAGTCAGCTAGACTACGGGCAGTTTGAAGCGCGCGCAATGACTTCGGTGTACTCACAATCCTTGCCGCAGGCACAGGAGTCTGCAGCCCCCATACCCAAATGGTGATCTTGCCATACTCATCACGTAGATGCTCGACATATTCGGTTGCGAAGCCTCCCCAGGCATCGTCGATAGTCGTCACGATCTGCAGACCCTGCATCTGGTCGGCCTCCTCGACAAAGGGGCGGAAGTCACGGTCGACAATATCATGCTCCATGTCCAAGTTGTCGAAAAGCTCTCTGCCCAAAGTCCACTTGTCAAACGGCCTGATGGACGAGTTGAGCTCATAGTCGTAGAGCTGGTTGAGGGATTTTGGGTGGTAAAAGACCCGGGAGAAATCGGACCAGTACCGGACGTCAGACGGCTTGAGCTTGGGTGCCGTGGTGCCAAGGTCGAGGCTCTGCTGGTAGGCACTCGGTTCAATCTGTGGCTGCTTGTGGACCTGAGGGGATCCTTCCCTGTGTTCGGAGTAGCTATGTTAGTAGTGTGGTCTTCCTAGTTGGGGCCTCGTCGTCTTCCTAGGCAGACGACGTGGGCAAGAAACGAACCACAGATGACCAGGTGCCCCTTCCTGACTTGCGTCGTACAATGCGTTGATCTTGCGAAGCGATCCGAAACCACCCTTGAGGTCGTACACAACGGTACGCGGGAGGAATGTCTCGGAGCCATCGAGGGCTACGCCTGGGCGCCAGTGAACGTTGTGGTCCACAGGGGACTCGTCCTGGTCCGAGTAGCTGAAGTAGGATTCCTGTCAGGATTGTAAGAACAGGTTATGCCATATGTGTTGGGCCTTGTTGGTACCTGAGTGTTCCAGAAATGGGTTGCTGTATAGTTGCTCAGCTGGCCCAGCTGGAGGGTGATGATTTCATGCATCTTTTCTCTCCAGCATTGAAACCCTGCTAAGATCGTGTTGCTGAGCGTAGATTAAAACCCTGAGCTAGGCAAGGTCGGTCAAACAACGCCGGACGAGCAGGCCGGGGTGCAGCGGATGGTTCCGAAGAGCGAAGTTCAGTAAACGGTAGTTTAGGTGCTGGTCGGCCGGGCCCGTTTAGGCCTTTACAAAACAAGCCAAGAATTTGATTTCATGGCGGGTGGGGTCGGATCTAACGTGGGCCGGACCTGCGTCGCATTGTGACGGCATCAGGTCCGTCCTCACTATTCTGCAAGAATAATGGACGCCAGATGGCTGAGTCTCCGCCCCGCGTAAAATCGCCATTTGCCTCGGGTATGGGGTGGGAAGATCCGAACCAACATCAGGTGCACTCCTTCATTCTGACCATTGCCGTTGCGTCCTTGCGTGAGACAGATGTCTGGTTCGGCAAGGGTGAAGTTATGTTCGTGCCTACTATGTATTGAAATCAAGGGAGCAGCGAAGGAAGCCAAGTAAGTCAAGATAGGGCAACAACAGCGTCCTTTTAACACTGGGAGGCTGTCTCACAGCGAAGAGCTCCGGATTCTCGGGAGGGAGGAGGGGGGAATGTGAGGAGTGAGAGCACATTACCCCCCTTGACTTGGGTCCAATCGCCCAAGATCCAAAAGCCATTAGGTCACAATGCAATATGAACCAGAGCATTGAGTCAAGCATCGATGCGTCGGCTAGAAAGTCGCCAGCTACAAGGAGTGGTTTAGGTATTCCGTTATGTTGTACATAGTACGTCTCTCTCTCTTTTTCTCTCTCCACCGCCCCAGATCCAGAACGACAATTACAGTTTGGGTTGGTGGGTATAATTGGTTTAGTAGTTCACTACTGTTGCTCCACACTAGGAGAGGATGAGGAGGTAATGATACATGGTTGAGGTCGCGACAAAGGCTGGTACAGGGTTAGAGGTGAATCCTCTTTTTCCACACGTCGGGCGTACTGTAAAACCATGATACTGTGCTGAAGTAGTAAACACTGTACGCGTGAAGTGGTGGGGCCGGCTGATCTAGGAAGGTTGGGGAAGACAGAAAGAAAGAAAACATTAAAAACCGACCAGTAGCAGAAAACACGAACAGCACGGGTCATTGTCAGGGGGGACGCGACTTTTCTCAATGCACGTAATTGCACAGGTACACAGGTACCTGTACCTACCTTTCTTCCCTTCCCTTTCCTCGCATCTTCTTCCTTGTCCAACCCCCTCCCCTCCCCCGAATATTCAGTTGGTGCCGTCACTGTTTCCTTCCCTTCCATCCACTTTTACTGGACTTGGTATCCGTACACCACACAGTGTCTTACTTAATTAAAACGCCCTCCCCTCCCCCGAAAAAGACGCGCGACATTCGCGACCGTCGTATCTCAAACCCTTGTACAAGCCGACCACCTGCCGACATCTTCAGCTCCCACCACTTTCCCAACTACTGCTACGCCACCACCACCACCACCACCACCTCCGCTTACTGTTGAAGCCACGGATATTGGGACTTGGACCCGAAAACATAATTTCGTTTTGACCAAGGCCGTCGAAGAGATCCTCTAACCATCCTCTGAGGGACGTACACCCCCGACCAGGACCAGTGTGCTTGACTCTGCACTTGCACCGCCAACACTACCAACTACCTACATTGTGTGCCCGATTTGCTCTTCTACAAAGGACCGTGGCCACGGAAGCCAGCTTTACACAACCCCAACCTCAACCCCCGACTATCTCTTCACCAAGGAAACACTACCTCTCTGTGGCATTTGTCTGCCCCCAGACTTTCGACTTGGCCCAGCCCTCGCGAGTTAACGAGACACGACCTTGCCCCCCCCTCATTCCTCACACGTCTGAGACCGAATACTTGAACCTACACTCCCGCCATTGTTTGTTCCCTCGCGCGCGATCTGCTCTTCCCCTCAGCTCTGGCCATTCTCATCCAGAGGTGCCGCATGCCTAGTCCTCTTACACCATGCCCGCCTCAGTGAAGCGCTCCCAGCGCACCCGCCGCGACGCCCGCCGCGATACCTCTCCTGCAAGAATAGAGGATAGCTCGCCCACTCGACCAGCCAAACGTCGCAAGAAGGTAGTTGTCCCCTTTCTTGTTTGAATCATATTACACTTTCGTTCCTTGCTGATCCTTACTTCTCAAGGTCGATGAGCCCCCGCCTACCGAACCCGCCGAGGAAGACGAGTCCAGCCTCACTGCCGACCAGTCTGGTCAGTTCATAAGCGACGATGATCAACTACTGGCTCAGGTTGTTCAGCACTTTCAAGTGCCCAAAGAAGGTCCTGCCCAAGCTAGCAAAGACCATGCGAACTCGATACATGAAGCAAATGGAAGTGGCGTCCAGGCCTACGCCAAGATCGCGGCGCAGGACTGGACGTTTTACATCACCAAACTCATTGTCAATATTGGTCGCCCGTCTGAGGGTGTCACTGAGGACGATGAAGAATTTATTCACATTGACCTTGGCCCGAGCAAGATGATTTCACGCCAACACGCCCGTATCTACTTTAGTTCCAAAGAGGAAGTGTGGTACCTTGAGGTCAAGGGTAGAAACGGAGTCAAAGTCAACAACGTCGGCCTCAAGCAAGGAAGTCTGCGTCGCCTAGAGGGTGGTGAGGTTCTGGAAGTTGGTGGCACAGAGATGATCTTTGTTCTGCCCACCGAGATCAGCCCCCTTCACATCGATTCCCTTTACCTCAAGAGGGCCGGTTTGTTGCGACAGCACATCGCAAGCCCACCTCAGCCGAGAACGGACTTGCCAGAGGAGCCTTCATCAACGCTGGGCTCAACCATCAGAAGTTCCCGAAGTCAGCAATTCCGCCAGCCCATCGCGCCAGCCCCAGCAGACTACAAACGGCCAGATACTCCTCCCTCTGCTATCCGCGGGAAGCCAATGCCTTCGCAGCACAAGTCACCGCAGTACTCAAGCTCCGGCACCCTCCTATTGAACTCAAATGATCTTGACCTTAGCCTCGACGAAAATAAGCATATCAAGCCCCAGTATAGCTATGCGCAAATGATTACCCAGGCGATCATAAACACACCAGAGGGGAAACTCAACCTCAACGGTATTTACAACTTCATCATGAACAACTACGCGTACTACAGGCACCAGCAGGCTGCTGGCTGGCAGGTATGTTTGCCTCCGATTTCTCATGAATATTCACTGACTTTTCTGCAGAATTCTATCCGTCACAACTTGTCCTTGAACAAGGCTTTCGACAAAGTTGCCAGATCCACGGATGAGCCTGGCAAGGGCATGAAGTGGCAGATTGTCCCAGAGGCTCGGGAGGAGATGACTCGAAGCGCATACAAGGGCGGCCGAGGCGGTCACAGAGGTTCATCTGCGCCATCATCGCCCAGCCAGCTGAATTACATCACTCATGGGCCAAGGGATGTGAACGCCAGAGAGCCTGCGTCAGCGCGAAAGCGAAAAGTCTCGGCGACAGGATCGCCACCACCAAGTTCATCTTTGGCTGCTGTCCAGTCTACCCCTGACCGCAGCACACGCCGTCTTGCGCCTCCAAGCACGGCATTGACTATCGACGGCAGCCCTCTACCGCGACCACGCAAGGGTGGCGCATCTGCAGCAAATAGCTTCACCTCGACCAGCTACAATGACCAATCACCCACACTAACCTCGTCCTACCTTCCAGACGAAAATACGTCCTTCGTGACGCCGGCGCCTCACCGCGTCCATCCTCGTTTGGCTCCCCCGAGCACCGCTCAACGTCCGAGCCAGCATATGCCTACCAGCTCGCCAGCTCCGTTTTGGAAATACGCGGATATTGGGAGCACCCCTCTGAAGCCCGCCGCCCATTTTGACATGAGTCCGTCCAAGCCTTCCTTGGGTGGCATCCCGCAGAGTAGCAGTCCACCTCCTATAAAGTCACCAAACAGCCCCACGCGATCTCATCATAAGGAATCATCACGAGAGGCACCGAGCGAGCCGTCCAATCCGCCCGAGATCGAGGAGGACCAAGGCTTTGATCTAGCAAAGTAAGTTGCTTCACACATTACCCGGCTTTCCCCAACTTAATACTGACTATGGCGGCAGGGGTTTCCAGAGCATCGGGTCGTACCATGCGCCTGTGAGTCGGGGATTGTCCGTAGCTAGTGCCATGAATGGCCATCCTTGAAAGAAAGAGGGTGGCACTTCGGATCAAGACTAATGAAATCGATGCCTCTCAGATTCGTTTCCGTCGAGATTCCGCCGCGCCGAGTGAAGAGTGAAGATAGTGTTATTAGGAAGTGCTCTGCCACCATGCTACTTTTCCGTATGCCTAAATGTATGTCGAAGTATCCACAGATGCACCGCCCCGTTTTTTCCATGCCCATCCAATTATCTATAAAATATACATGCTCCGGCGTCATCGTGACAGATTCTCGACACAAGTACAAGGTGTGCTAAGGTATTTGCAGCCGTCAAGGCAATCCCAGGCGACTGTTGACCAGAAGCTCTGGCACGTCGACGGTCAAGCGAGCCTGTGTCTTGGGTTTCTTCTTAAGGTTTACTTGGAAGAGTTGCCCCTCCTTTTGGGGTTGCCCCTGCTCGGCCTTCCCTTGGAGGTTTTGCTTTGTTGGTCGGTGCCCTCAATAAACTTGATCAGCTCGTCGATGCTGCGCGAGTCCATCTGCGAAGATCCGCCCAGCTGCGGGCCGACGTTAGCCGGTCCGCTTGACACGCTCGGGGCAGTAGAGGAGGCCTGGTAGGGCGCCCCCTTAGGCGTGAAGCGGATGCCGGCGCGCAGACGCCTTGCCTGCGCGTCCTTTGCGTGCTTGGCAATGGACACGGCATTCTGCGTCAGCTGCTCCAGCCAACTCTCCGCCTCCTTGGTGTTCTTGTCCTCGGGACCGAGCTCACCAAGGAAAATGTTGTACGACTCGCGCATGCGGTTGACAGCGCCCTTGGAGTCTTGGTCCAGGGCTAGGGCCTGTGCGAGCTGGAAGAGGAGAGTGGCGGCGTTGATGGAGTTCTTGCCGAAGACGGTCTCGCAGATGCGGAGAGACTCCTCGAACCACAGGCGAGACTCGTGGTAGGCCTTCAGGTGCTGGAGCATCACAGCACCGTTGTTGATGGTGGTGATGGAGTCGGGGTGATCCGCGCCGTAGATGATCTTCCATAGCTTCAACGCGTGCTTGGCAAAAGTCAGGGCACCGGTGCTGTCACCGGCCTGGTGAAGGAACAAGCTCAGGTTGAGATAGTTGAGTAGGGTCTCGGCAGAGTCAACACCAACGGTCCTCTCCGACACAACAATGGCCTTTCTAGCGAGTTCCACGGCGGCTTCCTTCTCATCCAGCTGATAATACAGCATAGACAGTGTGTTGTACACACGTGCGACCTCCGGGTGAAGGATTCCGTAAATCTGCTCGTGCAGAGACAACGACTCAAGGAGAAGCTCCTGGCCGAGCTTGCGCTGGTTCTGCATAATGGAGATGCGACCGGCCTCCAAGGCCTCTTCAGCGAGTGCACTGCGAGGGCAGGAGTGCTTCACAATAGGCACGACGTTGACAATATCGTCCACAGTGAAGGTGGTTGCCGGAGGCGGCGGGGTTGAGGGTACCAGAGATGCGTCCTTGACACCAGCTTTCTTGTTCTTTTTCTTCTTGTTTCCTTCTCCGTTAATTTGTCCGTTGGTCGCGGGCGTGCCATTAGGGACTGGAGCAGCAGCAGGGGTTGCCTGCGCGAGAGGCTTGTCAGTGAAGTTATACTCCTTGGCCTGCAACTGGAAACCAAGCTTCAAGGAAATCTCGCGAAGTAGTTGCAAAGGCTTGACATTGGCGTGCCACTGCGAGTCCAGCTTGTATCTGAATCGCTTGAGGGCCTCGTCCGCGATGCTGGCTCGAAGAGACTCAGGGGTCACCTGCTGGAATGACAGCTCCGCATCAGAGTACAGCGACTTCAGGTCGGAGTCGATATCCGCAGCAGGTTTGCTGTTCAGCTGGTAACCCAACAGGCAGTTGAGAAGATGAGAGATGCACGATGAACTAAAGGGTGCCGGCAAGTGACGAAGGTAGTTGGCAGCAACGTGCTTAAAAGATCGGGCAACCATGTCTTGGACACAGATGTCCTTCAGGCAACTCAAGCGAGGATCTTCAGCAAGCGTTGCCACCTTACCAGTATATCTGATGTTGATGCCTCTCTTGTGCAGGAGGCGGCCGAGGGACTGTCCGTCCATGGGGAAGCTAATATCGCAGTCGGTGAGCTCGCGAACGAGGTCAGGAATGACCTGCTCACGAAGGTACTTGGACGCGAGGCGGACATCCTCCTCGTCTTGCTTCATCTCGGCCTTCTCAGCGTCAGTCTGGGGAACCTGTCCGCTGAAGACGTCGGGGTTGAGGGAAAACGAAAATTTGGAGAGGTCGATGTGATCCTTGGACTCCTTGGGTTCTTTCAACGCCTCCGTGTCCTTGAGATCCTTGGACTTCTCTGCCGGAACAGTCTTCGTGCCGGGTTCCGCCTCGTTCTCGCTCTCACTTTCGCTCTCGCTCTCACTATCGCTGTCGTCGCTGTCGTCGCTGTCGTCGCTGTCATCGCTTTTGTCGCTCCCCTCATCCTTGGCCGAGACTTTTTTAGGCTTCTTGGCCTCGGCCGATGTGTCCTCCTTGGTTGCATCCTTTGCGGTCTGGCTACGCCGAGCCAACTCCTCGTCAACCCAAGCCTTCATCTTCTTTCTTCCGTACGAATCGATCAGCTCAGGGCGGAGAACAGCCATTCGATGAGGATATTCGGCCTCGGCTTCCTCCTCCAGCCAGTCAATGTCCAAGGGCGTCACGCGGTACAAGTCGAGGACATATTTCCTAGCATCGGTGCCCATCAAGCCTTTGGTCTCAACACTGGCCTCCAGGTCAACGCGCTTGCCATCCTTATCCCACACAGCATGCTTCTTGACCTTCAAAGCCTGCGACAGCTTTGCGAAAACAGAAGCAAACCGCTCATCTGAAGCCACCACCTCCTTGCCATCGACAGCACCGTAGTCGATCTGGTTTTCACCAGGCTCCCTCTGCTTAAAAATGCCCGGAACAATACTCTGGCCAACGATGCGCTTGCCGAGGTAGTCGACCACGACCGTAGCTGGGGTGAAGAGGCCATCGATATCAAGCTGGTTGACCAACCTAACGCCGGCGACATCCTTACCGGTGGCAACCCGAGCAGCCTCGTCTCCTCCCTCGGAAGTGAAGGTGCCAACGCCGTCGGCTCCAAAAGAGAAGAAGACGTTGTTGTACACAAAGATCTGGGCGTCCTTGCACTCCGTAGGGTTCAAGGGAGGTATCTCACCGCGAGCAACAAGCACGGCACCACGAGTGGCCGCATCGTTGTAGTCGGCAAAGAGCTTAGACATTAGGCGCTCGCGGAAAACACGGTCCTGAACCGTATCCTTAGGAAGTTCCCTCGCCGACTGAAACTCCTCGTTCCAGTCTCGCAGAGTGTCGGTGTTATCGGCACCGGCAATAAGGTAGGTCTCCTGGGACCGTGTCGCATCGGGGCTATGGGCGCATAGAGGCGAGGATGAAGACGGCACAATCCATGGCGCGGCAGGTATCGCGTTTGTAATTTGGAACGTCGCAAGAGGATCCTTGCGGTTATTGTACTCCTGCAGCTTGAGGAAGGATCCCGAGAAGGAGGGTGAGAGCAGCTCAATGAGACCGAGCAGGGAGTGGGCCGAAGCACCTTTAGGAGCTGGGCGAGGGAATGGGTCAAACTTCGCGTTGGACGACTTGCTGACGAAGAAACCTCCAACATGGGCGGTGATCTGGTGCTGCTCGCCCTCGTTGGTCGTAGCCACGAGATACAAAAGGTGCCCCTTTTGCTTAAGGTGGACAGGCGGCGGGTTCCAGGCAGAGAGGGAAATGGACTTGATCGTCTTGGGGGCCTCCTCTTCCTCGACAGGGGGCAGCAGGGTCGAGACTGGAACGTGGGCATCGAAGGTGTAGTCCTCCTTTGTTTCGCCGGCAGCCTGAGCCTGTTCTCCGTTGGCCTGCTCCTCCAGCGGCGGCGCGACAGTGTCAAGGAGGGACAACCCAGGCAAGATGCCCTGAACTGCATCGGTACGGTCTCCTGCGGCGCCAATGAGCTCCCTGATCCTGACAAGGTGTATGCGCGCTTCTTTCTCGGTGTAAGGATCCTCAACCAGTCTAACCTCGGGGTCCTCGGTCAGGCCTTCGATTTCAGCAATGGGAAGGAAGTCGTTGATACGCTCGCCATGGTGCTCCAAATGGAAGCAAGTGTACTGGAAAGCCACAGGCAGGTCGATGATGGACTGTCGAACTTCGTGGACCTGTTCTTGGGGCGAAACCTGCGTCATGCCAGTTAGCAGACGCACTCGAGAGGGGTTTTGGCACAGCTAACCGTGATCTGCATTTGACCGGGCTCATGAGGAAGCTTGATAGTAAGAGTAATCAAGGCTGTTTACACTGCGTCAGTATCCCGAACCCAAGGTGGGAGATGGTATTAGTCACCTTCAAGGCCCTGGTCAACCTCGTTGCCTTCAGCTTGAGGCTCGACCTGGGTCTCGACAGGAGGCGCAGGCTCCTTTGCGGCATTGTCTGCGGTTTGGCATGTTTAGCATTCTGGAATTGTATCAGGGGGCATGAAGTGCGGGCAAATTTGTGCCCGCAGGTGGCGGTACCTTTGCCTGTAGGTTGGTCGGATTGGGACATTGGTACTCAAGTGTTGCACAATAACCCAGCGGGACGGATGTTGGTGTACCGGAGTATGAACTGAACCGGAAACGGAAAAAAAGGGGGAGAGTATATATCGAGGCTTCGAAGCGGAGAGGGTTGGGTGGAAATCAACAATCGCACAAACCAATGAAGGCACGCAATTAATACGGAGTGGAAGGTTAAGGAGCGGTCTAACAGAAGATAGATGCACAACTCCCCGAGTGACGTATAGAGGCAGCCGATGCTAAGCCTGAGGAAGAAAAGTGGCTTTCAGCTCGACAGCCAGTCAGTCGTGGATCAGAGAGGGGACGGGTGGGATAGGTAGAAGAGAGTAAGAAGGTGAAGAGAGTGTAGGGTAGACGGCCTTTTGGGAGCAACGGGGGAAAAAAATTCACGGCAGAAAAAAAAAAGTCGCGTTGTCATTCCGCAATTGACGGCAATGCACCGGCCCGGCAGAGCTGGAGCTCTCGGGAAGGGGGTTTCCTAACCCACTCCGTCCAGTTCAGTGTTGGGGAACTTTCACACGCTGCCAGTCTTGCCAGTTTTCGTTTACACCGTAGGTAGTTCTTCCCCATGCCCAGTGTTCCCACTCCACTACTGGGGAGTAAGGCGCCACTGTCTCGTTGTTCCAGAATGAGGCCCGTTCAACTGATCTTACCTAATGCACCCGGAGCTCGATTGTGGTTTCGCATACTCTCGTACTCTGTAGGTACCTACCTACCTAATACTGACAACCGTCTCGGGAAGAGCACGTGACTCTCTCTTGATTGGGTGCTTTGGTCCAATTTGGGACAGCTGGATCCGGCAGTGACACACCATACCTGATTAGGGAACAAGTAAACATTCAATGTGATGAGCTAAATACATCGTATCACTGTTCAGTTGTCCATACAGTTATCACGCTTTACCAAGCACACTCTCATTTACCAACAGCATACCACGACTCCCTCTTACTGCTGGTTCTTTTTAGCTCTCATATATGTCAACACTTAATACCAACAAGTTGCCACAACTCGACGCGATATACAAACACGCACTCCTCCTTACTTCTGTCTCGGTCAACATCCCTAGCTCGTTCGGGACCTAGACCTCGTGTACTGGCTTTGAAACATACGGCATTTGATACCGTTTACTTCTGCTGCGGTTCTATTGAGCTAGGCTCGAGCACAGACTTGCCTGAGATGGTGAGAGACAATCATTCTGTCAGTCAGGGATTTCCAGCCCGACGAGAAGCAGACGAGTTCCGCTATGTGGAGCAGCCTAGCTTGTCTTGGACTTCTTCGAGGTGTCGTCGACTTCTACGCCCTCTGCAGTCTCGGATCACTGCCCTGCGAAAACTTGCTCTGGCTGAGAAGGCTGGTGTAGGACAGGGCGTGTTTGAGAATAGTAGCACTGGCGGAGCGCTCCATCACCAGCCAGCGAAGAAAGTAAGGGTCTGGGACGATAACAGCAATTTTGAAGGACAGCGGAAACGCCCTCGCCGGACATATTCCCGCAGATTGTCTCCTGGTGTTTCCACAGACGAGTATCGTCCAGCGTCAAAAGGTCACCTTCGTGTCCAGAGCGGCCGTCATCAAGGGTCTAATCCCTCGGCTTCGGGTATACCCCATGTGTCAACCCCAGTCTTACGCAAGGTCAGATATGACATGACGACTATCTCGTCTGACTTGTCATCATGCGAAAATAGAGGAGGCTTCTGCGTGTTTCCGAAAGCGGGCAAACGTGGTACTCTAGAATCATCGTTGAATGAGCTGGAATGCGCAAGACGTTCTTTCCGGCCATCTATATACCAACTTTACGAAGGCATCCTCCACGACCTGGATGCACTGCTGCGCTCAACCATGCTTGATGACAGACCGGTCGGCAAGAAGTCACTCTTGTCAATGTGTCTGCTGAAGGTACCTCAGTGTGCGGCGGAAATTGAGGCTTGGGAAAAGTCCAGAGCAGCAAACCATGGGCCGGTGTCTTCCATCAAGCAGATGAGCTATTCACTTCGAGTCTACGACGAATTGGAGACACTCGGCGCTTCTGGAAACGGTTGGAGCCATCTTCGAATTGTCCTGAGAGCACACGCGATTCACCTGCTGAAGGAGATCATCATGGAGGGCCTCCTGGAAGTCAACTTCATACGCATCGTCATCGAGCATTGCAGAGCTACGCACTGCCCCAGAGAAACAGCTGAGCTCACCACAGCTCTGCTCTCTTTTTACTGTCAAGGTCCGTCAGAAGACGCAAACCCACTCGGCAGCAAGACGGGAGGTCGGCTGTTAGCGTCTTTGCCGGGACTTGCGGACAATCCCATTGTTGAGTCGCACTTGCTTGATGCCTTTGCCTCTCTGTTGCTCAGCGGACGCCTCCCCCCTGACACAGTTTCAACGAAAAGTTTTGGGTTCTGGTGGACTACGACAGCATCTGCAACAATCGGGCAGAAAGCATGTTCGTCTGCCACTCGATTTGCATCCGCGGGACTTGCAGTCTTGTGCACTCGCACTTTTCCGAGACGAAGGAGGCGCGCGCCAGAAATCAGCATAAGACACAATGCTACCAAGCAGACCTTGATGAGTGTCCTTGGTGCCCTGTCAGCCATGGCCATGATTTCGCAAGATTTCGGGGACGTCGCGAGTAGCAGAGTTACAGGGCGGTTGGGCAGAACACAGAGAGTAGTACTTCACATACTCTACCAAGCGCTGAGGCTGGTTAGAAGCCAGCACGCAAGTAGGGAGGCCGCTTTCTCCTTGTTGCTGGCAATATATTTTACGTCGTTCCCCGGTCAAGCTCATGATAGCGCGATACAACTCAAGGCTAACATCGAAACCTTCGAGGGTGGTCTTACCCAGGGGCAAAACCCGGGTACGGGTGGAAGAAGCGGTCAGATCCTCGATATGGCCGTTGCCCTTACCTGCTCAGTTGCTCACTGTTGCGGCAGGGCTACATCTCGGCCGTCTAGCCAATACTTTGCCGAACTCTGCAGGTTGCTAGACCGGCTTGGACTCCCATGTTTTGCAACATTACGAGCTGATGGTGCCTTTTTCTTGGCCCAGAAGACCGACGACCTGCGAGACCTCCTATTTGCAGAAACCCTGACGGGAGCCTTGATTGGCAAGGATCGCGCTGTCGGCACAAACAGCGGCTCAGAAGAAACCTTTGCAGGCTTCCGATGGGAAGAAGGCATCAGCGAGTGGATTGCGACGAGTCCGGTAGCGAGACGGCGAATGGATATTGCACCAACGGAGGTTGCGGCGCCTCGCCGAAGCAGCAGGCACAGAAACGGCTCGCTCAATGTTCAACTGGACCAATCCGAGCCGGGTATGACAGCGGGAGCTGCTGAAGAAACCGGGCCTTTGATGGCAGAAAACAAGGCGGTAAGCGAGCCGGACCGCATTCAGGTGGGCCGGCGACTGGCAGGGAAAAGGCTGAGAACAGAGGAACATGATCATCGCAGCCGGTCTGGAGACGCGCCGGCAACAACGGACGGCATCGACGAGCTGAGTATGTACCAGGAAAACTGGCCACGAAGTCTGGGCAAGTCCCGATTGAGGTATCATGCAATAGTTGGACTACGGAACCAGTGCGGGCGGGCTACCAGAAGCGGCGAGACAGGACCTCGGATGGTTTTGGCCGAGCTGGGTCGTAGAGTCAACCCTACTGGCCACGGCGACGAAGACGAGCTGGGGTTATGATGAGGAGCGCAACATGTAGATGAAAGATTTATTTCGGTTTGACGAACATCTCAACGAGTTGCTGCAAGCTAGACAGGGTATATATTTCGCGTTTCAGCTCCTTGTCGGCCAGCGGAGTTGCGGCCGGTAACATGGGATAGCCCTGGACATGGATGGAGAACTCACGCTGTACTATATACGATGCTTTCTTCTTTTTCTCTTGTATCCAATCATCTGGCATTAATTTGCTTACCCGCTCCCTCTTCCAATTCACGTGCTACAAGCCTGTTCCTGCATGCGAGCAAGACGACGATGGTGGGTTCGTAGGGCGGATAGGTGTGTGTGGAGGGAACATGTTTTCAACCACAACGAGGCAACGGGTCAGGGAAGACTCTGGAGCCTCATCCTCAAACCCGCGAGGCCGATCAACTGGACGAAAAAACAGGCAGCGCAGCCCTCAATGACGACTGACAGGAAGGTTGCACCGTAGTAACGAGGCTTTGGGGATGTTCAGACGAAGCGGCAACTTGATGCGTTTACTGTCACGGCGACAAGTTTTCTCCAATGCGTCGGCCCGACTGGTAAGCAATGACATATCGTGAGTGAACAGGTCGCATTGTAGATAACCGACGACAAGAAACGCCTGCCACCGAAAGCAGCCCCTCGGCACAGCGACTCGGCAAACACAAAACGGAAGTCTGACGCGGCTACTTGTAGATGTGTTGCCGGGGGGGGGGGGGGGGGGG